>JAODAL010074261.1:0-14437 GCA_025379985.1 Phyllomedusa bahiana
AAACTTCTGTTTGTCATTGTTTAAAAACCCCGTTTTATTTTTTTAAGCCCCGAGTTTTTCCCCCCAAAAAAACCAAAAGGGTTTTTCATCGGGGGGTAACAAAAGAACTTTTAAACCCACAAGACTAAAATCACAGAAAATAGCAAAGGGGATAAAAATCCCCTTAGAATGATGTCCTTAAAGGGGTTGTTCACTACAAAAAATTATGGTTTGGAAAATGTGGGGCCCAACAAACAAGGTTTTAAGCCCCTGGTTAAAAATTGGGCCCAAAATGCAAAGGGTTTTGGGAAAAAGGGGTTGGTTACATGTGTTTTAGCAAGGGTTTTTTGTTTACTGGTGGGGGAAGATTCTTTCCCCCCGGTCTGACATGCAAAAAAAAAAGGCATTGAGGGAAAAAGTGTTTTGGTGTAATTGGGGCAGGAAAGGAAAAGCATGGGGGAAATGGGGGGGGTTTTGGTTTATTGTACCCCTCTTCCCTTGTTCTCCTCCTTGTCCCAAATTTAACACAACCCCCGCCCCCCCTTTTTCCTGTTTCCCTTTTTGCATTTGAAGACCGGGCAGGACAAAAATGTTTCCCCTGCCCCGTAAACAAACACTGTTGTAAGACATGAAAACCAATTCTAAAACCGTAGCATTTCCCAAAAAAAAACCCAAAGGGGTTTACTCCTTAGTTTTTTGGCCCCACTTTTTAAACTTGATTTTCCCAAAAGGAAGAAAAACCCCCTTTTAAATGGGGGTTAATGCCGTCAAGAAAAAAACCAAATTTAAATACAGATTCATGATGTGTTGAGGGCCCAGTGTGGACGATATGCCATGCAACCATGTCCCCAAAAAAAGGGGGAAGCATGAATTGCCCCCTTTGGGGGATCATTATATAATCAAAGAAAAAAATTTAGAGGTGTTGGGGGGGACAATCCTGTCCCTATAAGCCAACACTCCCCCCAATCCCAAAAGTGAACCTTCTTTCTTTTAGGAAAATTAAAAAGGGTTAAAAGAAAATAGGGTTTTTGAATCCCCTTTGCCTAAAAAATGAAAATACGGCAAAGCTCAATACAAAATTTAAAATAAAATGGGAAATTTTAATATAGATATGGAAAATTCGGTTGAATCCCCCTTGTAAAATAAAAAATAGAAAAATACGGCCCAAAAACCCCCAAACAAAAAATTTTATAGAGTAAACCGTAAAAAAATCTTTAAGTGTGTTTTTAAAAAAATTATACTCTTAATTATAAAGTTCCCAGTCAAAAAAACCCCCTTTGGGGTTTTTTAAACCCCTTTTTTCTTTTTGTATCGGGTTTTCACTTAAGAAAAAACCCCCAAAAAATCAAAAACATTAATCAAATTTTTTAACCTATTTGGGTTAAAATTTGTAGCAAAAATTACAGTGAAGAAAAAAAAAATAATTTAAAAAAAACTTTTACTGATATACATTAAAAGAGTGCCCTTCCAAAATGGAGGCCCAAAAAAAAAACACCCAAATTTTTTTCCCCAGAGAGGGAGGATGCTAGTTCCTCTAAATCTAGTATCCAATAAAATAGGAATGACCCCCAAGGGGGAAAAAACGCCCCCCCTTGGCGGAGTAATCGCCCCAAAAGGGGCGGGCCCCCCCCTATTGAGGGGCGCACCCCAGGTCAACACCCCCTTGAAGCAATTCTAAAAGGATAAACAGCCCAAAACCCCCCTTTTGTGCTATAACACTCTAGGGGAAAAAATTTTTATTTCCCCCAAAAATTCATTTTTTAGCCCCAAAAAAAAAAAAAAAGAAAAAACAAACGTTTGTTTTGTCCCTTGATTCAAAAAAATTTTTGATTTGTTCAAGAACCCCAGGGGTTCCCCCAAAAAAGTCTTTTAGGGTTCAAGGGGGAAAAAAAAGAAATTTAGCCCCAAGACTAAAATCAAGCATACATAACAATTTGGAAAAAAAAATATTTCAATTTATGCCTTAAAAGGGGGGTTTAATTTTCCGTCCCAAAATAAACCAATAAGATACAGATTTATATGTGTTTTTTGCTCATTTTGGCGATACTGAAAGCAAACCCTGCTCCCCCTTTAAAAAAGGGGAACCTGAAAATAAGCCACCTGAGGTCATTAAAGTTTAAAAAAAGATAAAAAAAAAAAGGGTGTTGGTGGAAAAATCCCGTTCCCCCAAAATATAACACTTTGGCCCCAAAACCCAAAATGAACCCTTTATACCCTTTTGGATATTATATAGATATAGAAAAAACGGTTTAATAAAAATTTTTTCATTTAAAAATAGAATAAAACGGCTAAGCCAATACATAATTATAAAGATAGGAATTTTAAAAAATATAGAAAGTACGGGTTTAAAACCTTTGCATAAAAAAATAGTATACGGGGTAACCCCGTACATAATTATAGAGATATACCCTAAATTTAAAACATTAAGTAGTGTTTTTTTTAATTTTTATAAATTTAGTTTATCAAGTTACATCAGAAAAAAACCCCTTTTAGGCTTCATTTAGCCCTTTTTTTAGTTGTATAGGTTCACTTGGAAAACCCTTTCAAAAAAAAATCACAGGGCATAAAACTAATTTTTTCTTCATGGAATTTTGCTAAAAAATTTAAAACCCAAAAAAAGGTAAAATTACTAATTTCTGAGTAAAATAGTTTTAAAAAAAAACTAAAATTTTAAAGATTTTATTTACGGGGATATTCCTATAATTTTTGTAAGGGTATACCCTATTCTATTTTTAAAGAAAAAAAGGTGATTCAACCGTTAAATTTTCTATATTATATTTAAAATCCTATCTTTATAAAAATTTTGATTGAGTTTAAACCCAAAATTATTGTTTAAAGACAAAAGGGGGATTCAAAAGTATTTTCAAAATCTAATAATATCCCAAAAAGTTTGAAGGGTTTACTTTGGGTGAATTGGGGCCCGTGTTATAATAATAAGGGGGAAAAATTGTCCCCCAACACCTCAATTTTTTCTTTGATTTTCTGATTATATCCCAGGTTTTGGGGTACTTTTAAAGCTTCCCTTTTTAAGGGGGCATGGGTTGGGATGGCAGTATCGTCCACACTGGGGCATCAACACAAAATTTTAAACTGTATTTATTGGGTTTTTCTTCGGCAATTTCCACCATTAAGGGCATCATTGCTAAGTATTTTTTTTCCATTAGTCCCCATTTTATGGTGTGATTTTTGTCTTTTGGCTAAATTTCTTTGTTCCCCCGAAAGGGGAAACCCCATTGATACCCTTTTGGGGGAAACGCGTCGGGGCTTGAAAAAAAAATCACAAAGGGGTTTTTTTAATTTAAAGAAAACGAACGTTTTGTTTTTTTCTTTTTTTTTGGGGTTTTGCTAAAAGAATGATTTTATGTGGGTTTGAATTGTTTTCTTCCTAAAGTGTTATAGACATATGGGAAATCTTTCTGAAAAATTTTTGGAAATTTTCTTTAATGGGGGTGTCCCGACCAAAGGGTTGCGCTCTCCAAAAGGGGGGGCCGCTCCCCGTTGGGGCATTACTCCCCCGGAAAGGGGGATTTTTTACCCTTTGGGGGGCAGTACTTTCTTTAAATTTTATAAAAAAGGGTTTTGAGGGAAATTTGCATTCTCCCTTCCTTTGGAAAAATTTTGGTGTTTTTGCGTGGGGCCCCCATTTTGGAAAGGGCCCCCTCTTTTTTAAATTTTACAAGTTTAAAAATTATTTTTTTAAATTTGGGGGTTTTTTCCCTTTACTGTGAATTTTTTTTATACAAATAACCCCAAATAGGTAAAATTAGATTTTTGTCTGTAGTTTTTTTTTTTTAGTGTAGGGAAATTTGCAAGAAAAATGGGGGCCTTGACGGGTTTTCGAGCTTTTGAGTATAGGTTTTCCCAAGTGTATCAAATAATACCTATATTTTAAAATTTTTCCAAATTAAAGCATTTTTTGCCTTAAATACTGGGGAAAAGAGGGTCATTATTTTGTGTTGGATACTTAAATAGTACTGGGCAGCCTGCCCAATCATAAAGTATAAGCGTCATATGTTGTAAGCCAGCATGGTGTATCACATGAATCTGTATAAGTAGCACCCTTTGTATCGCCATATCTATATGAAATTATAATACAAACAACCACCCTCCTCATGCATAGGTGTGTGATGGGGTTTTTTCTTATTTTGGGATTTTTTTCAAATTTTTGCGCCCTTTTGGATTTTTACTGTGGGGTTGCTGCATAAATGATGGGAAAATGGGGATTATCCCGTGTGCAGGGTTTTTTATTATTCAGTTTTTCCCTTTTTATTTTGGGTGCGTGTGTGAGTGCTGTACCTGGTTTTAATTTTTCCCCAAAAAAGGGAATTGGGGCTTATATTGCCTCCTTCTGGGTTCAGCCATTGAGCTGTATATATTGTCTTGCGTTTGTGTTTTTGAGTTAATAATGTCCCATTTTTCTATGATTTTTCTGTAGTACGGAAAGGAGTAAATTCTGTGCTGTTTAATTTCTTAGTATTTCCATAAAACGTTATACATATGTTTTTCTGTTGCTATAGATTTTGATGGCATATTGAAAATAAGAAAAAGTATAGATTCAGAATGGAAAACTGATTGGGCTTGAGCACAACTTTCCATTCTGTTGTATGGGAGTTCCGAGTACAGTTGACAATGTTTTCGACTGTACTTGATGTCATATCCTATCAATATGTCATCAAAGTCTATGGTTGGAACACGCTTTTAAACCCTAGAACCTGCACCTTTTACTTGGAGAAACTTAAGTTCTTATTACATGCTCTTTATACATAAATACATTAATGAAAAACTTAACATTTAAGAAATACCCTTAAAAATGCACACAGCTTTGGTGTCACTGAAAACCAGCAAGAAACACACAAATAAAGTTAGTTTTCTGTACCTATTTTTTCCACTTAATTCTAAATACAAATATTGGAGTGATAAGTAGACCTTTCAGAATGACTCCCCAATAGCTACAATTTCGAGGTGCATATACAGGTAGAAGGTTACTTACCTTTCTTAAAAAAAGTCAAAATATAACTTACCACCTCTTATCTGTTGGGAAACAAACTTAAGTGTTTCTTTCACTTGTTTTGTCATCAGAGCTCACCACTGTCTTACTGTAGAATAGTATTGATACTATGGGCTATACATACATGGTCTCTATACATATGGTATACTTACCCTATTTTTATTAAGCCCCTAATATATCCATAGGCGGGGTACCCACCTCTAGAAAGTTGACTCCACAAAACTTATAGTCTATATTACCTTAATAGCTCTACCTAGATGGTCTATTAATATAAAGGGAAAATTGTATAATGATTTTTAAGATGTTAACACACACAGCACAAGTGTACAGTGCCCAATGTGTATTGAATCTAGATGACTGATACATAAAACTTAAAAAGTTGTCATGGCACATCAGCATTTTAATTACCGTAGATTAGGCAAATAATTTAGGCAAAGGCCATTTCCAAATATAGAAGTTTAATGTCACACCAGAGAGGCAGCGGGAGATTAGGAACATAAATAAGTGGCTAAAAAAGTGGCATAGGAAAGAGGGATTTGGGTTTCTGGAGAACTGGGCCAAGTTTTGTCTAGGCTACCTACTCTATGCTAGGGACAGGATGCACCTAAATGGGGAGGGTGCAGCTGTATTGGGGAAAAAATGGCCAGGAATTAGGAGGAGTATTAAACTAGGGACTGGGGAGGGGGGTGGGGATAACTACACATATAGCGTGCAAGATAGTGAAGATAGATAGCTGGAAATGAGCAATAAATCAGGGGATGGAGTGGAGGAAGAGGGGGTAATAGTTAATAAGGACAGGATTAAAAGAATGAAAACAAAAAACAGTCTCATTTGCATGCTTACTAGTGTTGAGCGATTACGTTGGCTATCGACATCGGGCGATAGTCGATAGTCGGCCACCATCGATAAGGTTTTTCGATAGTGAGCAGTCGATTATGAGCGATGAACCATTAAAGTCTAATGGAGAGCAACAAACACCTTTATTCTTACACCCAAACAGGGCTGGAGAAGCTGGAATTAACATCCACAACAGTCAAATGGATACGTGCTACATCTTAGGCAACACACTTAGGTTATAAAAGCCACAGGAAAAAAAAACACACACCCTTCACTATCCCTGTCTTGTACCACAGCATGACCCTTAAACCCACAAATTAAAAAGTGCCAGAAGGCAGTATGATTTGAACCATCATCTTACTTGAACTGGACATTGAATATCCCTGTCCTGGAACGCAGCATGAGCCCCAAACCTGCATGACCCCCAGATTTAAAAGTGCCGGAAAAAGGAGTCTTTCAACCACCATTTTAGTTTCACTGGACATTGACTATACCTCCTCCTGGGCCACAGCATGAGCCCCAAACCTGCATGACCCCCACATTTAAAAAGTGCCGGAAAAAGGAGTCTTTCAACCACCATTTTAGTTTCACTGGACATTGACTATACCTGTCTTGGGCCACAGCATGAGCCCCAAACCTGCATGACCCCCACATTTAAAAAGTGCCGGAAAAAGGAGTCTTTCAACCACCATTTTAGTTTCACTGGACATTGACTATACCTGTTCTGGGCCACAGCATGAGCCCCAAACCTGCATGACCCCCACATTTAAAAAGTGCCGGAAAAAGGAGTCTTTCAACCACCATTTTAGTTTCACTGGACATTGACTATACCTGTCCTGGGCCACAGCATGAGCCCCAAACCTGCATAACCCCCAGATTTAAAAAGTGCCGGAAAAAGGAGTCTTTCAACCACCATTTTAGTTTCATTGGACATTGACTATACCTGTCCTGGACCGCAGTATGACCATTAAACCTGTCTGATCCCCAGATTAAAAAGTGCCGGGAAAAGGAGTCTGTTATGTCTGTATCTGTTATGTTTTCGTATAATACACGGTATTTTTTGCACCTTTCAATTCACTTGTGGTGACTATAGAATTGCTGTTTTAAGATTTACGTGGATGCTGCGTCAATGAACAAAGCTGGTGTGCAAAAGTCAAAAAACACGTATCTGTTATGTTTTTGTATAATACACGGTATTTTTTTGCACCTTTCAATTCACCTGTGGTGACTATAGAATTGCTGTTTTAAGATTTACGTGGATGCTGCGTCAATGATCAAAGCTGGGTGCGCAAAAGTCAAAAAACACGTATCTGTTATGTTTTCGTATGATACACGGTATTTTTGGCAACAAACAACCTGTGCTGACTACAAGATTGCTGGATTGTAATTTAACTGCAAGGTGGATATATCAACACAGGTAGAATTGGTAAAATTGAAAATGAACACCTATCTGAAATGTATACTGATAATAAAAGTGGAGTTTTGCACCTAACAAAGAGACCTGCAGTTACTAGAAATGATGTGTATCCAATATAAGTTCAGGCTGCCCAATATCCAGGAAATATTTCAATAGCAAACTGTTAATAATAAAGATATTGCAGTGCAATGTCTACACTAAGTCTAGGTGAACTTCATCCAGTGTTCTTTATAGATAGAGCTTGTCTGTGTTTGCCCGCGGGCCCTCCTCCCCCCTCCCCCCCCGCTCCCCCCGTGACTTTACAGCGGTAGATGCTGCTTTAAAATTCTCTAGCTAATTACCTAAAATCTTCAAATCTCTAATCTAACTAAATTGGAAGGATCACAGCTAATAGTAGAGGTTTCTCTGTGCAGAAATAGACTAATTTCGCTGAGCTGTTTGGCCACAGCAGAGCGCACGTCCTATTCCTATGAGACGCTGAGAGACACTAAGGCTGAACAGGGAAAAGCTGTTCTATGTAATACGAGGTCATGTGATTTTTCCAGCCAATCGCAACCATACACATCCCAGTCATGACGTCGCACACACATCTCACCCTGCTCTATTCTGTAATCTGATTTGCTGGCCGCCAAAATTACAGGAAGCGCCGAAAATGGCGCGATCTTAATAGATGATGCACAGATTTTAACCTTAATTATCACATGATCTGAAAATTTCGATCACCATAAAAACCTTGCCGATTTCAACTTTGTCGATAAAAATCGCTCAACACTAATGCTTACCAATGCCAGGAGTCTCACCAATAAAATGACATGGCTGGATGAGAGCTATGACTGGGTGGTTAAATTACAGGGTTACAGATTATTTAGAAAACATTGTAAAAATCGGAGGAGGGGAGGTGTATGTGTAAAATCCTATCTAAAGCCAACACTATGGGAAGATAAAGGGAATGAGCATGTGGAGTCATTATGGGTAGATATATTATTATTACCCCCATGTATAATTCTATTAGGGGGTCTGCTATAGGCCACCGAATATAACAGAACCCATGGAAGATGTACTCTTCAGACAAATAGATGAGGCTCCTGATCATAATGAAGTTCTTTTTATGGGTGACTTCAACTAGCATAAAAACATAAATTGGGAAACTGAAATATGTGGCTCTCATAAAGGAAACGGGTTTTTTGTCAATAACTAAAGATGGTTAGCTTCACCAACTGGTGCTGGAGATGACAAGAGGGAAGGCCCTTTTGGACTTAATATTGACTAAGAGACCTGGCAGTGTAACTAAGGTTCAGGTTGGGAGGGCACCTAGGAAAAAATTATCCCAATATAATTAATTTCTACTCAACCTTCAATAGAGTTTTTTGTCAATGAGCCACAAAAATATAGAATTTTAGGAAAGCGAGTCTTAATCTGCTCAGAGAGGCCCTAAATCGCTTTGCCTCGACAAGGTCTTCAAAAATAATAGAACAGATAATAATGGTGAGATTTTTAATAACATATTAAGCACTAACTGTGAGAGTCACCTACCTAATGGAAATAAAATTATTAGAAACAGGAAAAAAACAATGTGGATCAACAAAGATGTAAAGGAGGCAATAAATAAGACAAAGAAAGCATTTAAGCTACTTAAACAGAAGGTCAATGAAGAGGCACTAAAAAGCTAAAAGAAAAAAAATAAGCACTGCAAACCTGGAAACAAAGGCATATTGCCAAAGAGTAAAAATAACCCCAAAACATATTTTAAATATATATATGGTAAAAAAAAAAATTAAAACTGAAAATGTTGGCCCTTTGAAAAGTATTAGGATTTTTATAGGGGGTGATATAATAAAACAATTTTTCTCCATTATATTTACTGAAGAAAATTAGCTCCCTGTTGATGTGCAGAGGGAGAGGTAAACTCCACCTTAAATGTTTCTTGCCTAATTCAGAAAAAAGTGCAGCTCCACCCTAAGAAGATTAAAATAGACAAATTACCAGGTCCTGATGGCATACACCCCCTTAAAGATAATTAACCCCTTACCGCCGCAGCCAGTTTTGACCTTCCTGACGGAGCCTCATTTTTGAAATCTGAAATGTGTCACATTATGTGAGAATAACTTTTTGACACTTTTAACTATCTCTGTGATTCAGAGAATTTTTTGAACTTTGAAAATGGCAAATTTTTCCAGTTTTTCATAATATTTTGCACAAATAAACAAGGATTGTATGGACCGAAATTTCTTACTAACTTAAAGCACAATGTGTCACGAGAAAAGAAAGAAATTTAGGTCCATACAATCCTTGTTTATTTGTGCAAAATATTATGAAAAACTGGAAAAATTTGCCATTTTAAAAGTTCAAAAATTTCTACGTGTAAGACAGATAGTTATTCCACTCAAAATAGTTTATAATTAGCATCTACCCTATGTCTACTGTAGGTTGGCATCTTTTTTTAAATGTCTTCTTTTTTTTTTTTTACAACATTAGGGGCTTAGAAAATTAGTAGTAATTGATCACATTTTCAAGAAAAATTGCAAAATACATTTTTTTAGGGACCAGTCCAGTTCTGATGTGGCTTTGATGGGCCTGTATGTTACTCCCAAAAATGACCCCATCTTAGAAACTTAAAGTATTTAAAAAAGTATTTAGGAAGTTTGTTAGCCGATTAGGTATTTCACAGAAATTAAAGCAAAGTGGAGGTGAAATTTCAAAATTTCACAGTTTTTGCAGATTTTCAATTTGTTTCCATTATTCACTGAAACACGGTAGATGTGACCAGGTAAATGAAACTCAACATCAATTCCCCAGACTCTGCCTTTTTTGGAGATGTGCGCTATTTGGCTCAACATATTTGGTCTAATTTTCATTACAATTTTATTAAGGTGCCGTTACAGGTTTGCATACACCCTAAGGTGCTAAAACTTAATAAACACCCCTAAAAAGACCCCATATTGGAAACTACCCCCATTAAGGAGTATATCCATGGGTGTAGTGAGTATATCGACCCCACAGGTGGGGTTTAATTTTTTTATTTTTACAAGGAATCCTGGAAAAAAGCACCATACGTTTTGTTACAAAATTGCTTCTAAGTTTGGCAATACCCTACATGTGAGTGTAAATTGCTGTTTTGGCAGGGCGTACAAGGGAGGTACCGCTATTTGGCTTTTCGAATGGAGATTTTGGTGGGTGCCATGTCGCATTTGCAAAGCCCCCTAAAGTAGCAGAACAATTGAAAACTTTCAGAAGTTGCCCCATTTTGGATTCAACACCCCTCATTGATCTCATCTAGAGGTTTATTGTGCATTTCTGGCTCACAGGTGTTCCACATGTTTTTTTTAGCATTGGGCCATGAAAATGGAAAAAAAAAAACTAGTTTCCAGCTTTGTTTTTGGGCTTCATTTTCACAGCTTTCGCCAGTGCGGTATAAATGACAGGATAACTTTACTATGCTGGTCGGTACAATTGCAATAATATAAATTTTATATAGTTTTTTATGTTTTGCTTTTTTTACATAATAGAAATGTGTTTATAAAAAAATGTGTTTTTATGTCGTCATAGTCTGCTAGCCATAACTTTTTTATTTTTCTGTATACGGAGCTGATTATGGGATGAGTTGACGTTTTTATTGGTACCATTATGGTGTGCATATGATGCATTTATCACTTTTTATTAAGGTTTTTGTGAGGCATTTTGAACAAAACATAGCAATCCTAGTAGTGTTTTTTATTTTTTATTTTTACAGTGGTTATCGTGCGACATAAATGACATTCTTGCTTTACTCATCAGGTCTATACGATAACACCAATACCCCAATTTCTATATTTTTTATGATTCACTGAATTTACAAAATAAAACACTTTTATTCAAAAAGGAAAACACGTTTTTTGCATCTCCCTAGTCTGAGAGCCATAACTTTTTATTTTTCTGTGTATGGAGCTTTATAGAAGCTTGTTTTTTGCAGGATGATTTTAAATTTTTATTGGTATCATTTTTGGGGGGACAATGCTTTCTGATCACGTTTAAGAAAATACTGCAATCCTAGTAGTTTTTTTTATTTTTATTAGTGCTCACGGTGCAGTATCCGTGACAAGTTAGTTTTACTCCCTGGGTCGAGATGATTATGGTGATACCCAATTTATATAGTTTTTTATGTGGAAGTGCTTTAAAAAAAAAAAGGTTTTTATTTGTATAAAACAATATTTATGCATTGCTGTCATAACTTTTTTATTTTTCGTATACAGAGCTATAAGGGCTTTTTTTTTGTGGGATGAACTGATGTTTTACTTGGTACCATTTTGGTGTTTATATGAGTTATTGATAGATTTTTATTCCATTTTATGTGCTGAACAGAAATCACAATTCTGTGACTTATTTTTTGAATTTTTTTACGGCGTACAGTGTGTGGGTTAAATAACATGACATATTTATAGGACAGGGAGTTACACATGCAGCGATACCAAATATGTGTACTTTATTTTTTTTTAATCTTTTTTGGGGTGATTGGCATTTGTGTTTCGTGTTTGTGTTTTACTTTTTTTCATTGCTGCTGTATACTGGTCTCCATGGCGACTTTCACTCACCATGCTCACAATGCATTACAGGCATGGTAACGTCACAAACAACCAGGATGCTTTAGTAATGCACTGGGCACCGCTTGCTGCACCGATTACAGACAGGAGGAGTGAGCTCACTCCTCCTGTCTGTACCTTAGCGATTGCGATCATGATAGATCGCAATAGCTTAGGGTTAATCACAGCGGTAATATTCTGCTGGTCCCATGCCGCGATCTTGCGAGTTCTGCTTGTGAGCTCACAAGATCTCCATGTCGTACCCATACATCAGTTTGCGGGAACCCCTTCCCGACCATGAACTATGGGTATGTCAAATGGGATTAAGGGATTAAAGGGGTTTTCTCATTATGAAGATCAAATTTCAACAAAAGAGGACCGTAAAAATAAACAACTTTCTAATAGGTTTGTGTTTTCCAAATGTTATAGATTAGCGGCAGTTCCCTTCCTTCTACCTTCATAGTACATTTTCTTACTGCCCTGGTGGGTTCCCGTCCCCATCACTGACATTGCTCTGTCTCTGCCCTTGGTCGTAATCTCGGGAGTACGCATTCTAGCACAGACTCCCTGCTCTCTTCTGCCTTTCTCCTCCCTGGCATACTGATGGAATAAAAGCACCTGTTGGATTCTTTTAGAAAAGCAAAACAAGCAGGGAAGCACACAAGAGATCTGTTTATCCTACACTCTCCCTATGTAAGAGCTGACAATAGAGTAGATCTGCTGATAAGTAATGTAAACACATAAGGCTGCCTGAGTATGGAAGTCTCAGAAGCTGATCCCACTGGTCTTCAGCACACACTGACTGGCAGCAATGTATAGTCCTGTCCTGTAGCCTGGGAGTGTACAAGCAGACAGGACACAGAGAGGAGCTGCCGGTCAGTGTGTGCTGAAGACGAGCGGGCAGCTAATCAGCTTGTGAGACTTTTTACCCAGGCAGCCTTATATGTGTTTACATTACTTATCAGCAGATCTACTCTCCTGTCGGCTCTAAGAGTATGTTCACACAGTGTGTTGGATCCAATTTTGGATGCGTGTTTCATGCCCTAACTGGACCCAAACACGCATCTAAAAATGTGCAGTGTGATTTACATTGCTTTCAATGTAAAACCGGCATCGGCGTTCAGACGAGTGATCGTTGATGCGTGTTTACATGCGTCTTTCTGATGCATCTTTTGGATCCGTTCAAAGAATTGACGCAGCAGACATCCTATTTAAAAGTATAGGGTGCGTTCCTGCTGCAGCCAAAACGTATGTGCGTGTTGGAAACGGTTCCAATACGCTGTATGAACATACCCTTACACAGGGAGAACGTAGGAGAAACAGTTCTATTCACAATCTCTTGTTTGCGTCTCTGCTGCTGTAAATCACGGGTCCCCAACACCAGTCCTCAGGGCCCACCAACAGGTCATGTTTTCTGGCTTTCCTTAAAGTATTTAAAAAAGCATTTAGGAAGTTTGTTAAATATTTTATTTAAATATTTTCAGTGCATTCTATGGGAGATCCTAAAAACATGACCTGTTGGTGGGCCCTGAGGACTGGTGTCGGGGAACTGCTCTAAATGACTCCAACAGCTGCTTTTCTTTCTGTGTGTTCAGTAAGGCTATGTCAACACAGCAAACAAAAACGTCTGTTTTTTCAGCGTTTTCAGTGTTTTCTAAAGACGCTTAAAAAAAATTACTTAAAAGAGGTCCCATAGATTTAAATAGTAAAAACGTCTTGCTGTCTTCACAGAACGTTTTTTTCTGTTCATTTTTGCTGCTGGACATTTTTCGAAACATGTTGCAAAAAACGACAGAGTAGGGCAGAAAATGTACTATTGGAGTCTATGTAAAGCACCAGTTGTTTTTTTGATGCGTTTTTTAACGCTTTTTTGACGTGTTTTTAGCAGAAATTCACAGCACTTCTAATCAGGGGTGCCAATAGGGCAGTACAGGCAGTACTCCTGTCAGGGAGCCTAAGCAAAAAGGGGCCCAATGATATGTTAAAAAATAGGAACTAGTAATGGGTGGGGGCCCCATTTGATTTGGCTGTATAGGGCCCTGAAACGGTTAATAGATAACTGATGGCAGCCCTGATTATAATGCTGTGCATTTCTACAAAAAAAGCGCCAAAAACTAGTGTTGAGCGATTGCGTTGGCTATCGAGATCGATCGATAGTCGATAGTCGGCCGCTATCGATAAGGTTTTTTTCCGATAGTGAGCATCGATTATGCGCGATGGGCCATTTAAAGTCTATGGGAGAGCAACAACACCTTATTATTACACCCAAACAAGGCGGAGAAGCTGAAATTAACATCACAACAATCAAATGATACGTGCTACACTTAGGCAACAACTTAGGTTATAAAATCACAGAAAAAAAGTCACAGACATTTACTATTTCCGTCTTGTACCACAGCCTGACCTTAAACCGCATCACCCACAAATTAAAAATGCCAGAAGGCAGTATGATTTGAACCATCATGTTACTTGAACTGGACATTGAATATCCTGTCCTGGGCAGCATGAGCCCAAACCTCATGACCCCCACATTTAAAAAAGTGCCCCCGGAAAAAGGAGTCTTTCAACCACCATTTTAGTTTCACTGGACATTGTATCCTGTCCTGGGCCCCGCATGAGCCCCCAAAAACCTCATGACCC
>JAODAL010074262.1:0-14437 GCA_025379985.1 Phyllomedusa bahiana
ATTAAAATTTTTCTTTTTGTGTACCGTAAAATACCGCCATTGTAACACGCTACAACGCTGGTAATTTTTGGTTGCTCAATTCTTTTGCTCAATTTAGCTCCAGGGGTTAATTAAGCGCTGTTCTGCTGTTGTGGTGACCAAAAGAAACGTTCTTTTTCACCGCCAAAAAAGAAATTTTTCCTGTAGCAAAATTTCATAACCGAAGGTTAATTACAAGTTTTTTCTCTTGTTGTGTACCGTAAAATACATGCCATTGTAACACGCTACAAAGCTGGTAATTTTTGGTTGCTCATTTCTTTGGCGCAATTTAGACCCAGGGGTTAACTAAGCATTGTTCTGCTGTTGTGGTCATAAAAGAAACGTTCTTTTTCACCGGCAAAAAAGCCTTCTTGTGCTTTTACATTCAGTAAAATGCACAGTGTTTTTAAACGACACATAAAAGTAAATTTTTTATGGCCATTTGTGGAGCAAAATTTATATCCAAGGGTTTTACCCAAGCTTGTTACTGGTTCATTTTGGAGTCAAATACAGGTGTGTTTTTAAATCATATACAGATATTTCATCAAACAGTGTCTGTTCATTTTAGAACAAACAGAATGTCAGACAGAGGGGTGGCAGGCTCTTCCCACCTGCGAGTGGCAGGGGGCACAAACATTCCTGGAGCGGGCCCCAAAGCCCGCAGCACAGCAAGGGACGTCGCAGCAGGGGTCACTCGGTGAGCCACAACTCCCGCTGTCATCTAGCGGCCCGTGTGTTGTTCAGCAACCCAGGGGTTCTTGATTGGTTGACGAGGTCATCCACTTCCTCCCAGATGACATCGACAACCCCAGCCAAGAGTCGGTGGAACGCAGACACAACCCTTATTTTGACATGGCCCGGGAGCGGGTCCAGCGGCCCTCACCTGTCCTGAACCCGCCTCTGTCCCATCCGGTTCCCTCACCAGAGATCTACTATGTGGCCCCGGGCTCAGCGCCACTATATAGCGAGGATGAACAATTTGAGGAGGGCAGTCAGCAGCTACTTGGCAGCGAAGAAATGGGGCCAATATCCCTGCTTCTTGCAGTAGGCGGCAAAGTATAGATGTGGAGAGTGGCATGGGAGGTCATGTTGTGAGGGGTCAGCCTATGCATACCAAGACCAAGGTGATGAGGACAGCAGTGACGATGAAACACAAATTGATGATGATTGTCAGGAGAAGAGGGCGTCAGCTTGCGCGGCAGGCAGCGGCGCAGCCAGCAAGTGGGTTGTGTGGCCGTGAGTCAGCAGGGTAGCAGCAGTGTGAGGTCGGGAGCCAAGCACCCACGGGGTAGAAAACCTGCTTCGCAGGTTCAAGAAAGTAGCGGCACAGGGGCTCAACGAAGCAGCGGCAGCTGTAGTCAGTGCGGAGCGTTGTCGGTAAAATCAGCTACTCGGCGGTGTGGCAGTTCTTTGCTAAGATATCGGAGGAGCCAAATATGGGTATATGTAGAATCTGTGGGCAGAAAGTGAAGCGTGGCCAGGGAGCTAACGTTGGCACCACGGCCCTACGTCAACACATGCAGCATCACCATCCGGTGGCCTGGGAGAAACGTGGCTCAGATGTGGTGGTCCATCCTGCTGCCGCAGCAGCAGCGACGGCCAGTGGCACGCATGTCATTGCAGCCAGTCAAGGCTCCACCACCTCTGCAGAAGGGAGCTGTTTCTATTTGACATCATCTCCCGGTCCAGATGCTCCTGCTCCTCGCTACTCATGGCGCCAGCAATCGTTCAGCGAGGCGATAGCAAAGAGACAACAGTATGCGTCCAACCATCCTAAGGTGCAGCAGCTAACCGTGCTCCTGTCCAAGTTGTTGGTACTGCAGCCCCTCCCTTTCCAATGGTGGACTCTTCACCATTCAGAAAACTAATGGCTTGTGCCGAGCCGAGATGGAGAGTTCCAAGCCGTAATTTCTTTTCCAAAAAGGCAGTACCACCCATTGGAATTCCAGCCTGCACATGTTGGAACGACTGTATGAACAGAGAAAGGCCATTAACAATTTTTTGATGATCCAGGCGGACAGGAGTACTCCCCTGTGTAACTTTGATGTCAGTCAGTAGCAGCTCATGCGTGACACCTGCCGTTTGTTGAGGCCATTCGAGGAGGCGAAGTTATTTGTCAGTCGTCAGGACTACGGGATGAATAACGTCATTCCACTGCTTCATGTCCTGGAACAGATGCTGAAAAATCTGTCTGGGCAGGGGACTGGAGACGTGGCAACTACATCTCGCGGCCACATGAGTCCGGTGGGGACTGAAGTGGAGGAGGAGTAGGACATTGGAGCAGAAGCATTGTCTGGTGAAATGAGTGGATTTTCTACCCAGGTGACAAGAGAGGAGGAGCAGGAGCAGCTGGAGGAGGTGGATGGAGATGAGGAAGACGAGGCAGATAACCCGCAAGCACCACGGCAGTATATAGTGGAGATGGAGGCAGGGAGCCCCTCGGAGTCACTTGTTCAGATGGCCCGCAGCATGCTGATTTGCCTGGCTAGTGACAGCTGAATAGTCACCATCCGGCAGAGGGATGATTTCTGGCTCTCCACCCTATTGGACCCTCGCTACCGGATCCAAAATGGGAGCCTTTTTCCCAGCTGCTGAGAGGAAGGACAAACTCAAATACCATAGGGAAATCCTCCGTAGTCAGTTGGCAGCTGCCTATGTGCGGCATCATCCCTCCTCTGACAGGTCTGACCGGGGGGTTCTTCAGCGCGTACTATTGCCGCGGCTGCTGGGTGAAGGTGGGGGAGTAGGAGCAGTACCAGCTCCATCAGCAGCAACCTAAGTCTGGAGTCACTGATGAGCAGCTTCCTTCACCCGTCTAGTGAGAAGGGCAGTCACCAGCAGCAGCAGCAGGACCTGGAGCAGACCCTGAACCAACAGGTTGTGGCCTATTTGGACAGTCCTCTGCCACCCCTGTAAGAAGATCCGCTGGACTACTGGGCAGCCAAACTGGATGTGTGGCCGCAACTTGCCAAGTTTGCAGTGGAGAAGCTGTCCTGCCCGGCCAGTAGTGTGGCATCAGAGCGGGTTTTCAGTGCGGCGGGTGCCATCGTTACCCCACGGAGAACCCGCTTGTCCACGGGAAATGTGGAACGACTGACCTTTGTCAAGATGAATCAGGCGTGGATCGGCCATGATTTCCACATACCAATGCCTTAGGCGTCAGACTACATCAGCCATGATGCCACACTCAAACTGTGAGAAATGAGTCTGGGTTCAAACTACCTGCCTCAGCCACTATTCTGATGCCGCCACCCGCCTGATGCCACACATCTGTTGAAAGTTTCTCCATCTTCCACCAACCATCTTTACCAGGGACTGGTATTGTCACCCACCTCCACATTCTGTCATTGTGCCACTCTATAACCTCATGCTGCTGCTGCTGTTGCTGGTGCCGTGACATCCACACTGTGTCATTGTGCCACTCTGTGGCCTACTCCTGTTTTTGCTACCTCCAGAATTTCATTGTGCCACTCTCTGACCTCATGCTGCTGTGGCTGCTGCCATCACCTCCACACTCTGTCACTGATGTTGCCACCTGAGCCCTCAGCTTGTTTTTTTCCAGCTTTTGCTACATTCCCGCTTCAGTTTTTAGGTCAGTTTTGCCCTCTTAAGTGCCCAGGGAATTTTATAGTGAAGCGATTCTAAGAGCGGCAGCAGTCATCTGCGTGTCATACTAAAACACAACATTGTATGAAGACCAAACCAAGCTCCCTCTGCATATTTAAGCATGGCACAACGTTCTACAGCACCCTGCAGGCTCTGTGCAGCCTGGAAATAGCTGTTTTTTAACGCGATTCGTCCCGAAGCAATTCGGATGGAAACCAATTTTGTCGGAAAATTTGGTGAAGTCACCGAATCGAATTTTTGAGAAATTCGCCCATCTCTAACTGTAGCTTTTGATTACTATATTTCTTTAAGCAAAACATCATTGTATATCTCCATTTATGGAGATGTAAATATACTTATTTTCTTCTCTATCAGTGGTTTCAATATCCTATGTGTATTCATTTGTTATGTATAGTATCTCACAAAAGTGAGTACACCCCTCACATTTTTTGTAAATATTATATGACATCTATTCATGGGACAACACTAAAGTTATGACACTTTGATACAATGAAGTAGTCAGTGTATAGACTGTTTAACAGTGTAAATTTGATGTGCCCTCAAAATAACTCAATACACAGCCATAAATGTCTAATCCACTTGTAACAAAAATGAGTACACCTCTAGGTGAAAATGAACAAATTGTGCCCAATTTGTCATTTTCCCTCCATGGTATCAGGGGACTTGTTAGTGTTACAAGATCTCAGGTGTGAATGGGGAGCAGGTGTGTTAAATTTGGTGTTTTCTCACTCTCGCAGGTACAGGTGACTGCACGTTCAACATGGCACTTTATAGCAAAGTCCTTTCTGAGGATCTGAAATAAAGAATTGTAGCTGTACATAAATATGGCCTAGGCTATAAGAAGATTGCCAACTACCTGAAACTGAACTGCAGCACATACGGTGGTTTAAGTCAGGTTGCACTCACAACAGGCTTTGCCATGGTCAACCAAAAAAGGTTAGTGCACATGCTCAGTGTCATATCCAGAGATTGTCTTTTCAAAATAGACATATGACTGCTGCCAGCAATGATCCAGAGGTTAGAGTGGTGGGGTCAGTCTGTCAGTGCTTAGATCTTATGCTGCACACTGCACCAAAGTGGTCTGCATCTTGTAAAGCTGGTGCACAAGAAAGCCTGCAAACCATTTGCTAAAGACAAGCAGACTAAATTACTCGAACCATGTCCTATGGTTTGGTGAGACCAAGATAAACTTATTTTGTTAAAATGGTGTCAAGCTTTTGTGGTGGCAACAAGGTGAGGAGTACAAAGACAAGTGTGTCTTGCCTACAGTCAAGTGTGGTGGTGGAAGTGTCATGGTTTGGGACTGCATGAATGGTGCAAGCTGTAGGGAGCTACAGTTCATTGAGGAACCATGAATGCAAACATGTTCTGTGGCATACGGAATCAGAGCATGATCCCCTCCCGTCGGAATCTGGCATGCAAAGCAGAATTTCAACATGATAACGACTCCAAACACACCTCTAAGACAACCACTGTCTTGCTAAAGAAAAAGAGGGTAAAGGTGATTGAGTGGCTAAGCATGTTTCCAAAACTAAACCCTATGGAACCTCTGTGGGGCATCCTTAAATGGAGGGTGAAGGATGTAAGGCTTCTAACATCCACCACCTCCATGATGTCATCATGGAGGAATGGAAGAGAATTCCAGTGGCAACCATGAAGCTCCATAGTATGGGATAATTTTTTTTTATAACCTAACCCTGCAGTAAACTTTGCCAAAACTTTATCTCTAAGCTGTCTGGTGTGTTCCTTCGTTTTCATGATACTGTTTGTTCACTAATGTTCTCCAACAAATCTCTGAGGCTGTCAGGGCTAAGCTGTGCTCAGACTGCAGACAGGCTGCAACAGCTGATGTGCGCTCCCTCCCTGATACACTTGCTGCTGACAGCTCTGTGAGTGACAGATGCCCAGCCACTCCTGACAGGGGGCGAGTGCACCAGCCAATGGGAGGACCCGGAGGCTGCTCCAATCAGCTGCAGGGGCGGTATCCAGGAATCCCATTTAAACTCCCTGAAAGCTGACTGCTGCGCCTGTGATATTCCTGGCTACCTAGTGTTTCTTGTTCTTTGTGTTGTTGTTTTGCTACCCAGTATACCTGACCTCGGCTTGTTCTCCTGACTCCGGCTTGTCTCCTGATTTTGTGCTTTGCTTCCGTTTGGCTTTTGACCTCGGCTTGTTTACGTTTATTCCTCTGGTTCTGATTAGTGGCTTTGGCGTTCCTATTTGATATTGACCTGGACTGTTTGACTATTCTTCCTTCTGACGGCCCCAGCACTTTAGCAGCGCAGGGACTGTCGCCCAGTTGCCATCTGCCGCCTAGGGCAGCACGTCAAGTAGGCAGGGACAGTGGGCTGGGTTCCAGTTAGGGCTCACTGCACCTCCCTTGACGTGACAGAGGCCTTCACAAAACAGCTGTAGTTCTACACTGGACTGAGAGTAAATTACATACATATGTACTCTATTTACTAGTGACTTCTAATTGATTACACTGGATTTTATTTAGGGGTATCAGAATACATGGGGCTGAATACATATGTATGCCACACTTTTCAGTTTTTCAGATTGTAAAAATTTGGAAAAGCATGTATCATTTTCTTTAAACTTCTCATATTTTTCACTTTGTGTTGCTCAATCACATAACATATTAATACAAAACATTCAAATTTGTGAATGTATACTTTAATAATGAGGAACAGTTCAAGTAGCATGATTAGTTTTGCAAATGACGGTACATTGTATCAATATCAGCTAATGGAAACACCTATTTTATTATCTTTCAAGCTAATCTGCGTACATTATGCTCATATGGTATTTAAACCTGAGTTGATCTACGGAAATCCACTTATATATTATTCATTAATTATAGTCAAACTGAAGTCTTGATCTTTGGGGCCTCCATTGTGGGGTCCCAAGTGCTAATTTTCAGTTAATGTGTACTGATCCTCTACATAGAGTTCAATACGAATTTTGGACATAGCCATACATACTCATTCACTGTGAATAAGGCTGCTAAAATCAACTAAATGAGTGCATATTTGTGTACTGCATGTCCTGTCCTATTGTACCTATGATTAAAGTGGTTGAGTTATGTTTTTACTCCATTTGTCTTAGTGTTCCTGGAAATATCACATGTTTTTTCCACTAGGGATAAAGAAGACAACATTGTTCCCTATGCAATAAAGTTTTGTTTCCATTCTGCTTAGCAAACTAGCAGTGTATTTTCTTTCTTTTCAGACTCTTTCTTCCCTACTGCTTTCAACTTTTATCTTTCTTGCTCTCCATCTCTAGATCAAGGCTACATTTTAACATTTACATAGAACTAGGAAAAATCTATCATTCATATGAAGTCACACTGCCACTGTCTAGTAATTTATTTTTTATTATTAAAATGTGTACTAATGTATTCCTATAAGGGTCTGGTTATATTTAACTTCTAACAAACTTATTTGCAAAACTACAACTTTAATCATGATCTGATATCTTGTGCTGGGAGTTGCTTGTTTTACAAAACAGATTCAGAGCCACAGGCTGGAGTCCACTGCCCCAGTTGAACTTTATATCTGCAATCTCAAGTTTGATGTTCTACTGACACTGGAGTCATGTTTTTTTTTTGTTTTTTTTTTATTGTAGCCTACAGTAAATAAGCTACTTAGATCTCCTGCCCTTTATATTTTACATACTATGTAATTCTAAGAAAGTTAATATCTATTGCACAATTTTTACATAACACAATTTTTCATTGGCTGTTCAATTCTGAGATTATATAAATACTGTTTCGTCTTATTCAAATGGAAGCTGGCCCAATGACCTGCTCAAAACCGTAGGTTAGGATTCTTCAATCACTTAATGACATATTAATGACATTTTGGTTTTAAAGTTTCACTAGATTTCATTCATGCATCCTGTCTCTTCCTGGTTAAGTTGCTGGTGAGTCTTTAGCAGTGATTTGCATCATATCTGTACAGGACCATCTATTCAATTGGGCACGATAGGTGGCTGCCCAGGAGCCCAATGAGCACAAGGGGTCCTCTCAGGCAGCAACCTACTCTGCCCAGTGGTGTAACTCAGCCCCTATAGCAGGTCCGGGCAGCACATTTTTTTAAGCGGTACAAAAGACAAAACCACGCCTCCTGTGCCACTGTATCTACTAGCCACAAACCCATAGGTTTCCAGCCTAGGAGAAGCCTGGAGCAACATCCCGATGTGAGAGGCGTGATGACCTCACACCAGAAATTAGCTCCCAGAGCCAGCTCCTGGGTGGGGGAATGCAGAGAGCTGAGTAGCATTTTTATACTTTTATAAGTCAGGCCATATCTACCTACAGGGAATTGCATATATAGGCTGCTATGTACCTAGATGGGTCTGTGTACCTACAGGGTGCTATATACCTAGATTGGGCTGTGTACCTACATACTTAGAGTGGGCTGTATACTTACAGGGGAGGGCCTATATACCTAGATGGAGCTGTGTATCTACAGGGGGCTATATACCTAGAGGGGCTTATGTACCTACAGAGGGTTATATAACTAGAGGGGGCTGTATACCTACAGGGGGCTATGTACCTAGATGGGGCTGTGTACCTACAGGAGGCTATATACCTACAAGATGCTGTGTACCTACCTACAGGGGTCTGTATACCTACCTACAGGGGGCTGTATACCTATCTACAGGGGGCTATATAACTATAAGATGGCTGTGTACCTACCTACAGGAGGCTATGTACCTTCAAGGGGCTATGTACCTACCTACAGCAGCCTGTGTACCTACAGGGGTCTGTATATAAAGAGGGCTGTATACCTACCTACTGGGGGCTGTTCATCTACCTACAGGGGGCTGTGTACCTACCTACAGGGTTCTGTATGTACAGGGGGCTGTATACCTGCCTAATGGGGGCTGTGTATCTACCTACAGGAGACATATATAATTACCTATCTACAGATTACTGTGTACCTGTCTACAGGGTCTGTATGACTACTGGGGGAATATATACCTATCTTCCTACAAAGGGGCTATTTTACCTACCTACATTGGGCCTGTATACCTACCTGCTGGAGGTTTATATACCTATCTACATATTGGTGGGCAACATTACTAATTTCTTACTTAATGGGGGGCATCCATACCAGAAGTAGGAACTGGTACGAAAGTGCTGACAAAGTAAGAATTCTTAGATGTCTGTGCGTTAAATTCTGCAGGGATGAGTTATAGCCAGGAGAAGTAGTCATTGCGTTCTGGGTTGGATGGAGAAGAAAAGGGAAACAGAATGACTCTGAGAATGAATCAGATAAGACTTCTCTTGTGGGTCCCTGTATGTCAGGAGTTATTTTCCTTCTGTGTTGGATCAGTGCTGTATTACGTGTCATTTGATAGTGACCTGAGCTGGTGTCTGACCATTGTGTGGTCTCTATATGGCATTGTTGCAGGTTACACCTGAGCTGGTCACAGACTACTATGTGGTCTCTGTATAGCAGTATTGTAGGTTATAAGTTTATATATATATATATGTTCCTGTGAGTGGTTGTGTTGATTGGGGGGCCCAGGGGCTCTGCCCATGGGCCCATACTGCTTTTAAGACAGCCCTGGCTCTGTATTGTTCACAGCTCTTCTAATTACTCTGAACACAGGAGATCTTATCTATTGTTTAGTTAAAAGAATGAAAACCAAAAAATCTCTAAACCAATGCTAGGAGTCTCACCAACAAATTAAATAAATTAGAGTTATTTATTGCTGTAGAAAAATATGACATAGTGGGGATAACTGGGACATGGCTGGACGAGAGCTATGACTGGGCTGTTAACTTACAGGGTTACAGTCTATTTATAAGAGATTGTAAAAACTGGAAGGGGAGGGGTATGTCTTTTTTGTAAATCCTGTCGGAAGCCAACACTGCGGCAAGATATAAATGCAGGAAATGAGCATGTTGAATCTTTATGGGCAGATATACATGGGGGTAATAACATTAATAAAATTCTACTAGGGATCTGCTATAGGCCCCCAAATATGGTAGAACCCATGGAAGATGTACTCCTCAAACAAATAGATGAGGCAGCTTTTCATAATAAGGTTGTTATTATGGGCAACTTCAACTGCCCAGACATAAAGTGGGAAACTGAAACCTGTTGCTCTCATAAAGGAAACAGCTTTTTGTCAATAACTAAAAATTATTACCTTTCCTAACTGGTGCAGAAGCCGACTAGAGGGAAGACCCTTTTAGACTTAATATTGACTAATAGACCTGACAGAGTAACAAAGCAGCTGTAAACGTATTGACTGGGACAAGATGTTTAAAAATAAAAGAACAGATAATAAATGGGAGATCTTTAAAAACATCTTAAGCGCCCACTGTGAGAGGTACATACATTATGGAAATAAAAGTTAATTGTAGTTAATTGTAGCAGTCAGTTTCAGGCAGCAGCTGTCAAGGCAAACAAGATTATGGGGTGTATTAAAAGGGGCATTGATGCACATGATGAGAACATTATTCTCCCATTATTCAAGTCACTGGTTAGACCACACATGGAATATTGTGTACAGTTCTTGGCACCAATTCACAGGAACGACATTGTAGAGCTTGAACAGGTTCAAAGGCGGGCAACAAAAATAATAAAAGGACTGGGTGGAATGCAATACCCCAAAAAATTAGCAAGATTAAGGTTATTTAGTTTAGAGAAAAGACGGCTTTGGGGGGACATAATAAATATTTTTAAATATATTAAAGGTCAATATAGAGATCTCTCCCAAGATCTATTTATAGCCAGGACTGTATCAAGAACAAGAAGGCATTCTCTATGGCAAAAGGAAAGAAAGTTTCTACATAAACATAGAAAGTGATTCTTTATTATAAGAGCAATGAGACTGTGGAACTCTCTGCCAGAGGAACTTGTCATGATAAATTCACTAAAAGAGTTTAAAAAGGGTCTGGATTAGAGATGGGCGAATTTCCCGAAATTCGTTTCGTTCACTTCGCCGAATTTCTCGGCAAAAAATAACTTCGTTCCGAATTACTTCGGCACGAATCATGTTAAAAAAACAGCTATTTCCAGGCTGCACAGAGCCTGCAGGGTGCTGTAGAACGTTGTGCCATGCTTAAATATGCAGAGGGAGCTTGGTTTGGTCTTCATACAATGTTGTGTTTTAGTATGACACGCACATGATGCCGCCCGCTCTTAGAAACGCTTCACTATAAATTCACTGGGCACCTTAAGAGGGCAAAACTGACCAAGAAACTGAAGCAGGAATGTTGCCTGATAAAGTCATGCCAGAGAAAGCTGGAAAAAAAACAACTAACTCAGGGAACCTTTAGTGACAGAGTGGGGGGTGACGGCAAACCCCCAAGACCAGAGGTCAGACATGGACAAGACATTCGGAGTGGAAAAACAGAAAGGGGCACAGAGTGGCACAATGACACAGTGGGGGAGGCACGGCAGCACAAGAGGTCAGACATGCACAATGACAGATTGAAAAGGGGTCAGGGCATCAGCCACAGCACAGCATGAGGCAGACAGTGCACAATGACACAGTGTGTAGGTCACGCAGCACCCAGAAAGCAGAAAGAGGTCAGACAGTGCAAAAATGACACGTGGTGGGCACGCAGCAGCCACAGCAGCAGATGATCAGACGGGGCACAAGACATTTGGGGGTGGAAAAAACAGAGAGGCCACAGAGGGCACAATGACACAGTGTGAGTCACGGAACACCACAGCCAGCATGAGGTCAGACAGGGGCAAAATGACACATGGGAGTCACGGCAGCACCACACACAGATAGTCAGACAGGGCAAATCACTTTCAAGGGGGCAAAAACAGGAGTAGGCCACAGAGTGGACAAGAAACAGTGGAGGCACGGCAGACACAGGAGCAGCAGAATCAGACAGTGGCACAAGACACAGTGTTGGGTCACGGCAGCAGCACATGAGGTCACTGGCACAATAAAAACGGAGGGTGGCAAAAACAATGGGGCCACAGATGGGCAATGAACAGTGGGGGTCACCGGCAGCCCACGGGACAGCATGGGGGTCAACATGGCACAATCACTTCTGGGGGGGGGCAAAAACAGAGAAAGGCCACGAGGGGGAAAATGACAAGTTAAGTCAGGCACACCACGGGAGCAGCTGGGGTCAGACAGTGGCACAACACATTCTGGAGGGGCAAAAAACAGGAGTTGCCACAGAGGGACAATAACAGGCGTAGGTCACGGCAGCACCACAGAACATGAGTCAACATGCACAATGACACATGGTAGGTCACGGCAGCAGCATGAGTCAGGCAGTGGCCAATACATTCGGGAGGGGGCAAAACGGGATGGGCCCCACAAGTGGACAATGACACAGTGGTAGTTACGGCAGCAGCCACAACACATGGGGCAAACAGTGGCACAATCACATTCTGGAGGTGGAAAAAAACGGGTACCCCACAGAGTGGGACAATGACACAGTGTGAGGTCAGGGCCAGCAGCCCAGACACGAGGTCAGACAGGCACAATCACTTTCGGGAAATGCAAAAACCCGGAGTGGCCCCACAGAAGGGACAATACACAGTGGTAGGTCACGGCAGCAGCCACAGGAGCCATGAGGCAGACGTGGCACAATGACATTCTGGAGGGGGCAAAAACAGGAGTAGGCCACAAGGGGGACAATGACACAGTGGTAGGTCAGGGCGCAGCCACAGGAAGCATGAGTCGACAGGGCCAACACATTCGGGAGGGGGAAAAAACGGAGAAGGCCACAGATGGGACAATACACATTTTTGTGTAGCAGGGCAGCAGTCACAGGGCAGCAGAGGCAGACAGTGGCAAAATGACACAGTGTTAGGCACGGCACACAGAAAGAGGTCAGGAAATGGCAAAAATGACATTCTGGAGAGCAAAAACAGGAGTAGGGCACAGAGTGGGACAATGACACAGTGTTAGGTCACGGAGCACCACAGGACACATGAGTCAACAGTGGCACAATCACATTCTGGAGGGGAAAAACAGGAGAAAGGCCACAGAGTGGGACAATGACCATTGTAGGCACGGCAGCAGCAGTGAGGTAAAGGGGGCACAATGACTTTCGGAGGGGGAAAAACGGGAGTAGGCCATAGATGGGACAATATACAGTGTGGAGGTCATGGCAGCAGCCACACAGCAAATGAGGTCAGACAGGGCACAATACACAGTGTGGGAGGTGGGGGGCAAACCATCCCTGGAAAGATGGTTGCTGGCAGATGAGAAACTGTCAGCAGATGTGTGGGATGAGGGGGGTGCGCATCAGAAAAAAGGGGTGAGCAGTATTTGAACCCAACTCATTTCTCACATTTGGGGGAGGCGCTTTGCTGATGATCACTCCTAAGGCATTGGTGTGTGGAAATCCTGGCCGATTTCCCACCGATTCATCTTGACAAAGGTCAGTCCCTTCCCTTTCCCCGGGGCAAGCGGGTTCTCCTTGGGCTAACGATGGCCCCCGCCCACTGAACACCCCACTGATGCACACCGGGCCGGGAGGGCAGCTTCTCCACTGCAAAACTCGGCAAGTTCGGGCCCCACCCAACCATTTGGCGCCCATATCCAGCGGGTCTTCAAATGGGTGCAGAGTGCGTCCAATAGGCCACCACCTTTGGTTCAGGGGCTGCTCCATCCGCTGCGCTGCTGCTGCGTCGACACCCTCCTCACAGCGGGTGAAGAAGCTGCCATCATGACTCCCGACTTAGGGTTTCTGCATGGACTGGGACTACTCTTACCCCCCCCCCCCCATCTTTCCCCCGCAGCCCGGGAGTATACGTGAGCGCTGAGGAACCCCCCCGGCAACCGTCAGAGGGGGGACGATGCCCATTAGGGAGCGGCCCAAATGATTACGGGGGTTTCCCCAAAGTAATTTGAGTTTGTCCTCCCTCTCAAAACTAGGAAAAAGGCTCCCATTTTGGACCGGTACGAGGGTCCAAAAGGGTGGAGACCAGAAACATCCCTCTGCCGGTGCTGACTATTCGGCTTCACTACCCCGGCAAAAACAACTGCGGGGCCTCTGCACAATGACTCCCAGGGGGTCCCGCCCCATTTTCCCCGTATACGCCACGGGGCTTGGGGGTCATCTGCCTTGTTGCCTCATCTCCTTCCCCCTCCTCCCGCGTCCTCTCCTCCCTCTTCAACCCGGTAAAAAACCACCATTTCCCAACCAAAGCTTCTGCTCCAATGTCCTACTCCTCCCCACCCCCCCATTTTTAGCCCCACCGACCATGTGGCCACGAGAGTATGCCACTTCCAGTCCCCGCCCCAAAAGATTTTTCAGCATCTGTTCCCGGGCAGAAGCATGGGAATGAGTTATTTATCCCAAATCCGGCGACTGACAAAAAACGTCGCCTCCCAATGGGTCAACAAAGCAGGGGTTTACCAAACTGCCACTGCTGACATCAAAGTTACACGGGGGGTACTTCGTCCCCCCTGGATCACAAAAAATCGTTAAATGGGCCTTTTTTTGCATACGTCGGGCCAACATGTGCAGGGTGAATTCCAACGGGTGGAAACACGCAATCAAGTGTGTTGGGGGGAGGCCGTTCTGCCCGCAACCGAGGGGGGTTTTTCCTGGGTTGTACAAGGATAAAGGCACACAGTTTCCTGGCCATTTTCGAACTCTGAAGATCGGTGGGAAGACTTTAGAACCTTTTTCACAAACCAATTTGGGAAAACGGGGCCATGCAGGCGCAATACCATCCTCCTCGGTGCAGGCGGGCACCAGTTTCCCCCTTTTTCCCGCACCATGGTTCCGATTTGGGAATTTGGGGCGGAGAAAGCCCCACATCATTTTTCGCATGACGCGGGGCAG
>JAODAL010074263.1:0-14437 GCA_025379985.1 Phyllomedusa bahiana
GGGGCTTCAAAAATGGATTATCCACAGTGGTGGGTACACAGGGGACATTTTGGGTTTGTTTTCATGTTGGACGGATGCTGGTGATGCTGATGACGACATTTGGGGCCCGGGTGACGGGGAGGACGAGGAGGTCAAGACTGTTGGATCGGGTTGCTTAAAACCACTAAAGGAAAAGATTGGCGACGCTGTTTCGTTACTGAATTAAACGGGGGCCCCTGCCCCGGGGAATGCCCGGCCCCGGGACGTCCTTAAAACCCTGACGATCCGCGGCAGGCGGTTGTCGCCACCCACGGGGAAGGAGCCCCTTCTCTCGTACCTCTCCTCCATGTCCTCCCCCCCTCTTTGCCCCTTTTAACCCCCCTAAAAATTTCGCTCCATTTCAAAATAAAAAAATTTTGGGAAAAAATTAGGGAAAGGGATTTTTTGGAAAGTCTCTTTTTTAAAAGACGGCAAATCACAGCTTTTCTAAATTTTCCCTAAAATCAAAACAAAATTCTGGATTCAAATAAAATGCAAAGTAGATCAAACAAAAAAAGCTGGCCCTGCGCCAAAGTGAAAAAAACACGTATCTAAAATGTATTCGGTTTAATAAAAAGGGTATTTTTTTGGCCCCTTTTATAAATTCACCTGTGGTGACTAAAAAAATTGCTGGATTCAAATTTAACTGCAAAGTAATCAAACAACAAAGCGGGCCTGCCCCCAAATAAAAAAAACAGGGTATCTGAAAGGGTATTCAGAAATAAAAGGGTATTTTGGCACCTTTTTCCAATTCACCGGGGTTTGACTATAAAATTGCTTTTTTTAAAATTTTAAACCCTTGCAAAGTAGATCTTTTCAAAAAAAAGCGGGCCCTTTCCCAAAGGAAAAAAAAACTATCTAAAATTATTCGGATAATAAAAGGAAATTTTTTGGCACCTAAAAATTCCCCAGAGGGCAGGGGGAGATTGAGAGGTGAATAAGGGGTTTAAAAAATTTTGGGTTGGAATGAGGGATTTGGGTTTTTGGGGGAAGGGGGCGGACTTCTGTTTTGGGGACAGGCTCTTTTTGCTAGGGAGGGGGTGCACCTAAATGGGGGGGGTTTTGCAGCTGTTTTTGGGGGGACAAAATGGCTAAAGCTGGGGGGGAAATATTTAAAAAATAGGGATGGGGGGGAGGGAAACTACCAATAGGTGCAAGATAGGGGAAGATAGAGAGCTGGGAATTAGAAAATAAATCAGGGGGGGGGTTGGAGGGAAGGGTAGAAAAATTTTAAAAAAAGAATAGGGAGAAAGGAAAAAAAAACGGAAAAAAATCTTTTAAATTGCATATGCCAATCCGGGGAAGTCGGCCCAAAACAAAATAAATAAAACTAAAATTTATTAATTGCAGAAAAAAAAATTATAAGATAGTGGGGAAAACTGAGACAGGGCTGGCGGAGCAAAGGGACTGGGCGGGTTAGCTTGCAGGGTTTACAGTCTTTTTAGAATTGACCTTTAAACATTGGAAGGGGGGAGGTGCCTGCTCTATGTAAAATCCTGCCTGAACCCAAAACCCACTGGGGGAAAGATATGGGTACGGGTAGGGGAAAAGGTGGAATCACTTATGGGAAAATATCCCATGGGGAAGTAAAAAGAAAAATAATTCTTAATAGGGGTCTGCTTTGGGGCCCTCCAAATATAACGAACCCATAGAAGATAAGTTCCTCGGGCAAATAAAAGAAGCATCTAACCCGAATGTTTTTTGCTTTCTGGGCGACTTTAATTTTAACCCCGGGACATAAACGGGGAATCTGAAACCTGTAGCCCCTCACAAAGGAAACGGGTTTTTTGTCTATAAAAAAGATAATTATTTTTCCCCCAAATGGTGCAGGAACCAAACAAGGGGAAAAGGGCCCTACTAATTTAAAATTTTAAAACTCAAAACCCTGACAGGAAACAAAGGTTCAGGTTGAGGGCACCTGGGGAATAGTGACCAAAATATAATAAATTTCCATTTATCCTTCAATAGCCCTTTTTTTGTCATGGAGCCAAAAAAAACACTAAATTTTTGGGGGGAAGGCTAATTTTTACCTGCTTAGAGAAGGCCCCACAAAAACTGTATTGACGGGGACAAGTGTTTAAAAAAAAGCAGAAAAAAAAAAATAATGGGAGTTTCTTTAAAAACATCTTAGGCCCCACTGTGAAAAGGTAATACCATATGGTAAAAAAATAATTAGAAAAAAAAAACCCCAAATGGGGATCAACAGAGATAAAAGGGAGGAATAAAAAAAAAAGAAAGCATTTCAGCTACAAAAAACAGGGGGGCGTGAAGAGGCGTTTAAGAAGTTATGGGAAAAAAATAAAGTTTTTAAAAATAAAGAAAAGGAAAGCAAAGCTAAAACCCGAAAGAGTATTGCATAAAAAAATTTAAAAACTAACCCCAAAAATTTTTTTAACTATATAAATATTTAAAAAGTTAAAAAAAGGGAAAATGTTGGCCCAAAAAAAAATACAGGGGGAAGGATAAAAGGGGCGATGAGAAAAAAGAAAAAACCTATTAAACAATTTTTCCCACGGGTATTTCCCGAGGGAGGATGAGCTTCCTGTTGAAAATAGGGGATGAGGTAACCCCAAATTTAAAAATGTTTTTTGTTTTAACCCGGGAAGAATGCAGCTCCCTTAGGAAGATTAAAATAGACAAACCCCCCGGGCCCCTGAAGGTTTTAAACCCCGCGTGTCCTAAGGGAGTTAAGTAATGTGTTAGATAGGCCCCCTTTTTTTTTAAATTTATGGACTGTATAATAACGGGGTATGTCCCAAAGGTTTGGGGCGCATAGCAAATGTGGTCCCCAATATTCAAAAAGGGGTCCCAAAAGTGATCCTGGAAACTAAAAAAGGCCGGGGAAGCTTAAAACCCCTTTTTGTAGGGAAATGTTTGAGGGGGTTTTTTTAGAATTTTCCCATCCGGGGTATCTCACTGAAAATAAAAAGTATAAAGCATGGGGGTTTTGAAAGGGTAGGTCCTGTCAAAATATTCTCATCACTTCTTTTGAGGGGGGTTGTTCCAGACGGATCGGGGGGAAGCACCCGGAGTCCAAAATTTGGATTTTTTTGAAAGGGATTTGATTTTGGGTTTCCCCATAAAAGGTTGGTTTAAATAAAATGAGAAAATTTTTGGGGCTGGGGGGAAAATGTGTGGCAAGTGGGTTTAAACAACTGGCTCACGAAAGAAAAAAAAAGGGTGGGATTTAACCCGGGGCATACTCAGACGGTCCCTGTTACTAGTGGGGTACCCCAGGGCTCGTATTGGGCCCAAACCCCCTTTAATAAATTTTTATAAATGAATTTCACAGGGAAATTGGGACAGTTGGGTAACGAACTTTGAGAAAGATACAAAACTTTTGTAAAGGAATCCCCACAAAGGAGGATAATGGTTATTAAAAAAGGGATCTGGATAGGTTTTGGGGGCCTGGGGAGAGAAGTGGCAGATGAGGTTTAAAAAACCCCGAAAATGCAAGGTTATGCACAAAGGGGGGGGAAAAAAACCATTTCATGTTTACCTGTTAAATGGGAAAAAAACTGGGTAAAAGTGACCCTTGGGGAAGGACTTGGGAAATCCTAGTTTGGGCAGTAAAATTTTAAATGTAGCAAACCAGTGTCAGGGGAGCAGCTGCCAAGGCAAATAGGATCAAGGGGTGATTAAAAGGGGCATAGATGCCTTTATGGGAACATTTTTTTTCCCCCCTATACAAGTCACTGGTTTTTTGACCAAAACATGGAATATTTTGTAAAAGTTTTGGGGACCCGTTTCACAGGAAAGACATTGTAGAGCTTGAAAAGGAAAAAAGGCGGGGGAACAAAAATAATTTAAAGGGGTGGGTTGACTGCAATATCCCGAAAAAAAAGCAAGGGGTTTGGGTTTTTTTAGTTTAGAGAAAAGAAAGGCTTTGGGGGGGGCAAATAAAATGTGTTTAAATATAAATTTAAAGGGGCAATATAGAGATCTCGCTTTAAAAATTTATTTATACCCCCGGATGTAAACTAGAACAAGGGGGCAAACCTTTATGGGCTTGAGGAACGAAAATTTTTTACAAAACATAGAAAGGGATTTTTTACTGTTAAGGGGTGAGACTGTGGAACTCCCCTTTCCAAAGGGAAAATTTTCATGGTGAATTCACTAACAGAGTTAAAAAAGGGGGTTGGGGTGCATTTTTTTGGGGCGTGATTTAAAATAACAAAATTATAGTGACTAGGAATTTCCCAAAAAAGGGCTGGATACATTTTTTTGATGTAATAAAAAACAAGTTATAGTGGGCCGGGATTCTAGAGGGGGGGGGTTGATCCAGGGATTTATTCCCCATTGCCAGATTGGGTCCGGAAGGAATTTTTTTTTCCCCATCAATTTAGGTCAAAAGGCTCCTACCTATGGGGGTTTTTTTTCCCTTTCCCCGGATCAACCCTTTAACACTTTAGCAACACTTTTAATTTAAAAGGGCCCGAATGGAAGGACGAAACCGCAGTTGCTAGAAAAGTTGTGTAAACCTAATATAAGTTTTAGGCTGCCCCAAAATCATATTTTAAAAGAAAATGTTTTAAAAATAAAGCTATTGCAGGGGCAATTCTACACTAAGTCTTGGTGAATTTTTCCAGTATTTTTAAATGAAACTTGGGCTGTGTTCACCCGCGGGGGGCCCCCCCCCCCGCCCCCCCCGTACTTTCAGCGGTAGAAGCTCCTTTAAAAATTTTTCTACCCAACTACATAAAAATTTTCCAAACTCTAAACTAACTAAGTTGTTTAAAGGGTCCCCAGCTAACATAGAGCTTTCCCCTTGAAAAAAATAGAAAAAAATTTCGCCCGAGCTGTTTTTGGGCACAAACAGAGCCACGTTCCCTTTTGCCTGAACGCTGGAGACCTGAGGCTAACAGGAAAAAAGCGGTTTTTATGTAAAACGGGTCATGTGATTTTTCCAGCCCAAAGGCAACCCTACACATCCCAGTCTTTACGTCGCACACCATTCAAACCCCGCTATTTCTGGGAAGCTGATTTTCTGGCCGCCAAAAAAGACAGGAAAGCGCCAATCTTAAAAAAATGATGCACAGATTTTAAAACCCAAAAATTTTCGCATGATCTTTAAAAAATTTTTATCAAAATAAAAAAATGTGCCCAATTTTAACCCTTTTTCGATAATTTAAACGCTCAAAAACTAAACAAGAACCCCCCTTTAAAAAAATTTAAAATTTTTTTACCCAAAATCCAAAAAAAAAAAAAACTAAGACAAAAATTACCCATAGACTTTAAAGGAAAAACATATTATATCGGGGGTCCCTTTTAAAGGGAAAATGTTGCCTATTTCAAACCCCAAAAAATGTTCAAAAATAGGGATAAGATATATTATCAGGGTAGTTGATTCACTGTCCCACCCAAATTTAAACCCCCATATAAACCCTAAAAGGTGGAGAAATCACCCCCAAAAAGGGCGGCCCAACCTATTGGTGGCTCACTCTATAAAATCCCTATATTGTTTGTTTTCCCCTTTAGCCTTCACAAAAAGATACCCAAAAAAAATTTACAATTCCCAAAAACATTTAAGGAAATAATTATTTGGTCCCTTGCTGATTTGTTTTTGTTTGCCCACTGACAAAGACATGGGAAAAGTCCGTAATTTTTAAAAAGGCAGGGTTAAATTTTTTTCACTGAGAGATAAAATATCAAAAAAAAAAATCCAGAAAATCAATTGTATAAATTTTTATAAAATTTTTTTTGCATTTTGCAGTGAGAAAAAATAAATTTTAAAAACCCCTTTTTGGCAAGCCCCAAACAGTCCCGACGTTTTTTGTAGGGTTTAGATGAGGTTTGCACAAAGTCCCGGAGGAAATTTTTGGTTTTAAATTCCCCTTTTTAGATCATATCTAAATCATTTAAAATTTTGAGGGCTGGGAACCCGGCAACTCAAAACTTCAACTCCCTCCTACGTTTTTTTATAAAAATTTTAAGGGTTTGGGGACTGGGTAGGGGCCCCTCCATGACCTTAATGTTTTTTCTTTTTGAGCCACTCCTTTGTTGCCTTGGCTATATGTTTTGGGTCATTGTCCTGCTGGATGACCCAGCCATGACAAATTTTTAAACTCCTGGTGGAGGAAAGGAGGTTGTCACTCTGGATTTTACGGTACATGGCTCCATCTATTTTCCCATTCATGTGGTGAAATAGTCCTGTGCCCTTAACAGAGAAACACCCCCAAGACATAATGTTTCCACCTCCATGCTTGACAGTGGGGACCGTGTTCTTTGGGTCATAAGCAGTATTTGGGCTTGTTCACACAGAGTTTACACTCCATGTTACAAACGCTTTTCGGATCCATCTTGGAGTCCTCTCTGTCGGTCCCAAGACGGATCTAACAATTAGCAGTGAGATTATCACTGCTCGCTGTGCTGAACACGGAGCAGCGTTCACGTGAGCGGACCCCAAGACAGATCCGAAAAGCACCTGTAACACGGAGTGTAAACTCCGTGTGAAAAAGCCCTTTCTCTTCCTCCAAACATGGCGAGTTGAATTAATGGCAAAAACGTAAATAAATGTATACAATATATACAATGTGTTTTTCTTGATTTTATTTTGGATATTCTATCTCTCAATGTTAAAATTAACCTACCCTTAAAATTATATAGACTGTTCATGTCTTTGTCAGTGAGCAAACTTACACAATCAGCAAGGGATCAAATAATTATTTCCTTAACTGTATATGATATGACCTGATTTTCGATTTGGATGAAGCCTCTGACGCATTTCCTCCGCGTTATAAATCTGAGGGTTCATCAAGGGATATGCTCTTCTATTCCACTATTGGTATCAATATAAACAGGTGGTCCCACAGATGTTAAATCTCTCTCGCAGAAACGCCTGGCTGATAAAATTCTGACCTGGTCCCTACTTATCTGGTTTCTTATATTTTCTATATACCCCTCCTCACATCACTTAAATGGGTTGTCTCACTACATTGATTCATCTCACCTCAGTCCTGTTTTCTTGGTGTTATTTTGAATTCAGGGGCGTGTTTACTGGCTTCTACTAGGCTGCAGTAGAAGCCAGGTCTGTAGCTATAGCAACCAGTCCTGGCAGCCCATCAGGAGAGATTGAACAGGTCTATAGCTATATCGACCTGAGGAGCTGATGCAGCCCATACAAGAGGAGATATCTCAGAATAGGTAGGACACTGATAATGGACACATATTGCGAAGTGACTTTTTTTTTTGAAAGAGCTTTAACATAAAAAGCAGCAATCCTTGTAGTGAGACAACCCCTTTAATTAAATTAAGTGCCGTCCTGTTTACAGCACAGAAACCATAATGGAAAGATCTAAAAAGGCATCTGAGAATTTCTTTCTGGACACTTACCATAAAGAGAACATGTCACATAGATTATGCCCCCCCTTGCTGAGGGCAGCACAAGCTAGTGTCAGACCTGCTGTTCCCAGAACTGAGTCCCTTATTCTGTAAAATGCTGTAGTTTTCAAGTATCTAGTGCTCAAATCTGCAGTTTTCAGCCAGTAAAGAGTCTTCAAAGAGTCAGTTTTTTTCAAACCCCATCCACCTGAGGTAGCCTAGCCTCCACCTCAACTGATAAACCTATTACATTTGAAAGGCAGAAACCATGTGATAACTGCTAGGTGGGCGGGGCTAGAATTTGGTGGGCGGGGCTAACACCTGCTCATGAATAAGATTTGAGAGGTAAAACTGCAGCATTTTACAGAATAAGGAGCACAGTGCTGGAAACAGCAGGTCTGACAATGCTTGTGCTGCCTCAGGAATGAGGCATAAACCTATGTGACAGGTTCTCTTTAAACAAGATATTTAAAAAAAAATTACTTTGGGATGAATCGCGTTAAAAAACAGATATTTACAGGCTTCACAAATCCTCAAGGGTGATGTAGAATGTTTTGTCATGCTTAAATATGCAGAGGGAGCTTCTTCCAGGTCACCGGATGGTGACGCTGCATGTATTGACGCAGGGCCATGGTGCCAACGTTAGCTCCCTGGCCATGCTTCACTTTCTGCCCACAGATTCTACATATACCCATATCGGCTCCTCCGGGTCTTAGCAAAGAACTGCCACACTGCCGAGTAGCTTGATTTTACGCCAACGTCCGCACTGAGTGACTACTGCCGCCGCTGCCTCGCTGAGCCCTGTGCGCTACTTTTCTTGTGACCTGTGAAGCGGGTTTCTACCCCGTGGCCGCTAGGCTTCCTGACATGCTGCTACCCTGCTGGACTCACGGCCACACAACCCACTGCTGCTGCGCCGCTGCCTGACGCGCAGCTGACGCCCTCTTCTACTGACCGTGATGAAGCCCTTGCCTCACCAGCTCCCAGTGTGGTCGGCACATCATCATCGTTATTGTTTGATCTTACTGCTGTACTCCTCACCGGTCTGTGGGTATGCAGAGGGCTGACCCCTCACAACAATACCTCCCATGCACTCTCAACATCTATACTTTGCGCCTACTGCAAGAAGCAGGGATATTGGCCCATTCTTTGCTGCCAGCAGCATGCTGAATGTTCTTCTCAAAATGTTCTCCTCGCCTGTTATAGTGGTGCTGAGCCCAGACTACATAGTAGATCTCTGGCTGAGGAACCCGGATGGGCAGAGGCGGGTTGAGGACAGGTGAGGGCCGCTGACCGCTCCCGGGCCATGCCAACTAAGGGTTGTGTCTGACGTTCCCACAGGACTCTTGACTGGGGTTGTCAAATGTCCATCTGGGAGGAAGTGGATGACCTAGTCAACCAAATCCAAAGAACCTTTGGGTTGCTGGTCAACACACTTGGCCACTAGATGACACCAGCAGTTCTGGCCTCACCGAGTGACCCCTGCTGTGGACGTCCCCTTACTGTGCTGGACCTGGGCCTGCTCCAGGAATGTTTGTGCCACTGCCACTCGCATGTGAAGAACCTGCCACCTCTCTGTCGACATTACTGTTTGTTCTAAAATGTACAGACACGTTTGATGAAGATATCTGTATATGATAATTACACACCCTGTATTTGACTCAAATAGAACCCACTAACAAGCTTGGGTAACCCTTGGATATAAATTGCACTCCACAAATGGCAGGAAAAAATTTAATTGTACTGTGCCGTTTCAAAAACTCTCGTGTATTTTTACTGAATGTAATGCACAATCAGGCTTAATTAACCTTTCGGATATGAATTATGCTACAGGCAAAATTTCTTCTTTGGCCTTGAAAAAACACCGTTATTTTACTGACTACAACAGCAGACAACGCTTAATTAAACCCTTGGAACTATAAAGTTGCGCAAAATAAATGAGCTGCCAAAAATTACCCAGACTATGTAGCGTGTTAAAAACGTCGTGTTATTTTTACTGTACCACAACACGCAGAAAAAAACTTAAACTATGTGGTTGGCTCAGCAACCACTATATAGCTTGGATGAACAATTTGAGGGAGGGCACCGTCAGCAGCTACTTGGCAGCGAAGAGAATAGATGGGGCCAGTATCCCTGCTTTCTTGCAGATAGCGGCAAGTATAGATGTGGAGATTGGCATGGGAGGGCATGTTCGCTGTGAGGGATCAGCCTCTGCATACCAAGAGCGGTGATGAGGACAGCAGTGACGATGAAACACAAATAGATGATGAAGTAGCGACCGCACTTGGGAGCGGGTGAAGCAAGGGCCTTCATCATCTGTCAGGAGAAGAGGGCGTCAGCTTGCGCGTCAGGCAGCGGCGCAGCCAGCAAGTGGGTTGTGTGCCGTGAGTCATCAGGGGGTAGCAGCAGTGTGAGGTCGGGAGCCAAGTGGCACGGTGGTAAAAATCCGCTTCGCAGTCCAAGAAAGTAGCGGGCATGGGGCTCCAGCGAAATGCATGCGACGGGCAGCGGCGGTAGTATCACTCAGTGCGAGGCTATATTTTTAATGTTTATTTATTATTGACACCCCCTCCTCCGGCGTAATATCAGTTACTCGGCGGTGTGGCAGTTCTATGCTAAAACACGGAGGAGCAAATATGGGTTATATGTAGAATCTGTAGGCAGGAAAGAGAAGCGTGGCCAGGAAGCTAAACGTTGGCACCACGGCCCTGCATTAACACATGCAGCGTCACCATCCGGTGGCCTGAGAGAAACGTGGCTCAGATTAGGTGGTCCATCCTGCCGCCGCAGCAACAGCAGCAGCAGCGCCCAGTGGCACGCATGCCCTTACAGGCAGTCAAGGCTCCACCACCTCTGGCAGAAGGGAGCTGTTTCTCTTTGACATCATCTCACGGGTCCAGATGCTCTGCCCTCGCTACTAATGGCGCAGCAGCTCGTTCAGTTTGTTCTGAGGCGATTGCAAAGAGACAACATATGCGTCAAACTATCCTAAGGTGCAGAAGTGACTGTGCTCCTGTCCAAGTTGTTGGTACTGCAGTCCTCCTTTCCAAATGGTGGACTCTGCAAAATTCAGAGAAACTAATGCTCGTGCGCGAGCCGAGATGGAGAGTTTCCAAGCCGTAATACTTTTCTAAAAAAGGCTAGTACAGCACTTCATAAATATGTAGAACTGAAGGTGGGCCAGTCCTTGAGCATATTGGTTTGTTCCTAGGTGCATGGCCAGCACGGGACGTCTGGATCTGTAACTACCCCCGGTCAGGGCAGTACATGTCCTTTACGCTCACGGGTGAATGTGCTCCTGCCCAGGCAAACAACACTTGGAACAGGAGACGCCGCTTTCTCTTCCACGTTTCAAACTAGCGGCTCACTTGCGCAATGTCCGCCCTTCCTCCTAACTCCACCACCACACCATCTCAGCCTCCACACGTATGCTCCATCATACCACATGTGTAGGGCCACAGCGGTGTACACACAGTTCTACACCTGGCTTGCCTCGGTGAACAAAATCACAGGGTGAGGTACTGTCCGCGCAGGCAGCAAGAGAAATCGATGTGTGGCTTTCTCCGCGCCAACTGCAAATCGGAACCATGGGTGACGGAAAATGGGAGGAAACATGGTGTCCGTGCTGCACCGAGGAGGGGATGGTCCATGCGCCCGCATGGCGCACGTGTTCCAATTTGGTTGTGAAAAGGTTCCTGACGTCTTTCCACCGATCTTCAGAAGATTCTGAAAATGGGCCAGGAAAACTGTGCATGCACTTCTCCATTCACTACAAAGCCAGAACACCCTCCTCGGTTGCAGCGCAGAACAGCCTCTCCCACACACTCTGATATCCTGGGCACATGTTGGACGACTGTAATGAACAGTGACAGGCCATTAACGATTATTTTGATGATCCAAGGCGGACAGAGTACGCCCCTGTGTTACTTTGATGTCAGCCAGTGGCAGTCTTGCGTGACACTGCGTTTGTTGAGACCATTTCGGGAGGCGACGTTATTTGTCCCCAGTCGCAGAAATAACGGGTAGAATAGACGTTTTCCACTGCTTCATGTCTGGAACAGATAGCTGAAAAATCTGTCGGGCAGGGGACTGAGACGTGGCGATACATGAGTCTGGTGGGGGGACTGGGAATGGGGAGGAGGACATTGTGAGCGAAGCAATGTCTGGTGAGATGGTGGATTTTCTACCCAGGTGACAAGAGAGGAGGGCAGGTGCAGCTGGAGAGGTAGATGGAGATGAGGAAGACAAGGCAGATGAACGCAAGCACCGTGGCAGTATTACAGTGGAGATGGAGGCAGGGAGTGCCCAGGAGTCACTTGTGCAGATGGCCACAGATGTGATTTGCCTGTCTAGTGACAGCCGAATAGTCACCATCCGGCAGAGTGATTACTTCTGGCTCTCCACCTATTGGAACCTCGCTACGGTCCAAAATGGGAGCCTTTTTCCCAGCTGCTGAGAGGGAGGACAAACTCACAATACTATAGGGAAATCCTCCGTTAGTCAGTTGGCGCTGCCTATGTGCGGCATCATCCCTCTCTGACAGGTCTGCCGGGGGGTTCTTCAGCGCTCACTTATACTGACAGTGGCTGCTGGGGGGGAAGGTGGCGGGGGGGGGGTAGGATTCAATACCATCTCACCAGCAGCAACCTTAAGTCTGGAGTCATGATGAGCAGCTTCCTTCACCCGCCTAGTGGTAGGGAGGGCAGTCGCCCGCAGCAGCAGGACGTGGAGCAGACCCTGATCCAACAGGTCGTGGCCTACTTTGGACAGCACTCTGCACCCCAGTTAGACGATCCGTGGACTACTGGGCACCCAAATGGATGTGTGGCGCACTTGCCGAGTTTGCAGTGGAGAAGCTGTCCTGCCCGGCCAGTAGTGTGGTATCAGCGCGGGTGTTCAGTGCGGTGGGGGCCATCGTCACCCCAAAGAAAAAACCCGCTTGTCCATGGGAAATGTGGAATGACTGAATTTTGTCAAGATGAATTAGGCGTGGTTAGGCCAGGATTTCCACACACCAATGCCTTAGGCGTCAGACTACATCAGCCATGACGCCTCACCCAAACTGTGATAAATGAGTTTGGGTTCAAACTAGCTGCCTCAGCCATTATTCTGATGCCGCCACCCGCCTGATGCCACACATCTGCTGCCAGTTTCTCCATCTGCCACCGACGATCTTTACCAGGGACTGGTTTTGCCACCCACCTCCACACTCTGTCATTGTGCCACTCTCTGACCTCTTGCTGCTGCTGCCGTCACCTCCACTCTCTGTCATTGTGCCACTCTGTGGCCTACTACTGTTTTGCCACCTCCAGAATGTCATTGTGCCACTGTCTGACCTCATGCTGCTGCTGTGGCTGTTGCCGTGCCCTCCACACTGTGTCATTGTGCCACTCTCTGACCTCATGCTGCTGCTGCTGTAACCTCCACACTCTGTCATTGTGCCACTCTGTGGCCTACTCCTGTTTGTGCCACCTCCACACTCTGTCATAGTGCCACTCTCTGACCTCATGCTGCTGCTGCTGCTGTTGATGCCGTGAGCTCCACACTGTGTCATTGTGCCACACTCTGACCTAAAGTTGCTGCTGTGGCTGCTGTCATGATCTCCACTGTGTCATTGTGCCACTCTGTGGCCTACTCCTGTTTTTGCCACGTCCAGAATGTCATTGTGCCACTTTCTGACCTCATGCTGCTGCTGTGGCTTGCTGCCGTGACCTACACCACTGCTGTCATTGTGCCACTCTGTGGCACTACTACTGTTTTGCCACCACCACAATGTCATTGTGCCACTTGCCTGAACCTCATGCTGCTGCTGCTGTCGTGCCCTCCACACTGTGTCATTGTTCCACTCTGTGGGCCTACTCTGTTTAGCACCTCCAGAATGTCATTTGTGCACTGCCTGACTCATGCTGCTGCTGTGGCTGGGCTGTGTGACCTCCACTGTGTCAATTGTGCCACTCTGTGGCCTATTACTCTTTTGCCACCTACAGAATATCTTTGTGCCACTGCTGACCTCTGCTGTTGCTGTCGTGCCCTAAACCACTGTGTCATTGTACCACACTGTGGTCTACTACTGTTTTTGCCACCTTCAGAATGTCATTCTGCACTGCCTGACCTCTACTGCTCGCTGTGGGCTGCTGTAGATGCCCACCCACACTGTGTCATTGTGCCACTCTGTGGGCCTTTCCTTGTTTTTGCCACCTCCAGAATGTCATTGTGCCACTGTCTGACCTCATGCTTGCTGTGGCTGCTGTGGCTGCTGCCAGTCATCCACACCTCTGTCACTGATGTTGCCACCTGAGCTCTCAGCTTGTTTTTTTCCAGCTTTCGCTGCCATGACTTTATCAGGCTACATTCCCGCATTATAGTTATCATTATAATTAGAGATGGGCGAATTGATTCTAACGAAGTGGAATTCGTTTAGAATTTCAGGAAAACTTCGATTCTGAACGAAGTCGAAGTTTGAGGTAATTCGCGCGGAACGAAGTGTGGGGTTTTTTAATTGATAAAATGGGCTGCGAGCACATGGCGTTACATGGGCAAAGACGTATGGGAGGAAGAAGGGCGTAGCCTACATGCAACAGGTGCAGAGATGAAGCCAATCAGAGGACCGGCGGGATTCTGTGAACATCACCGCACTATTTAAGGTCCGGGCCGCGGGTCGCTGGGAGCTCACCCCGCTCTCACTGTACTAAGTAGGGAAGGTGCTGCCGCGGCTGCTTATGATATCTAATACTAAAAGACTCACTTTTATACAGCGATTTTTGGGGGGTGTCACAAGTGTCTCAGAGGACTGCTTCTCTTACGTTTCTAATTCTGATTTTGTGGGGTCTTGGAACTGAGTCCAGTGTGCGTTCCAATGCAGCTGCTATACATGTTAATGCTATCGGCTCAGGTTCTTCAGCACATTGAATATCCAAGGTGTTATCTAAGCCTGTTCCTGTTGTAGTCATTTAAAGAAACAGCGTTTTTACCATCCAAATACCACCTAATGTTTGGGTGCTCATTTCTTTTGCGCAATTTACATTAGGGGTTAATTAAGCGTTGTCCTGCTTTGTGGCACTAAAAGAAACGTTCTTTTTCACCGCAAAGAGAAAATTTT
>JAODAL010074264.1:0-14437 GCA_025379985.1 Phyllomedusa bahiana
TCCCCGGGGCCAACAGGCCCCCCCCCCGGGAAAAAACAAAAGCTTGTCCCCCAAGCCCAGACAAGGCTGTGAACCACACTTTTGGAAAACAACGGAGTCGCGGTGAAAACGTGCTGCTAAAATTTCATTTTTTTTAAAATAAAAAAATTTAAAAAAAATTTTTTTCCCACCCCCACACCACCCCAAAAAAATAATTGTGAGGTGAACAGAAAAAATATGCAATTGTTTGTGGTTTTGTTTTTTTCTGTTTTTTCACACTAAACACTGTTTCCCTGCAGCAGTACAAGGGCCACTTATCAGCTTTCACCGCTATATACTGACTAATACCACATAATATTACTGAAAAAACCGAAAAAGACCAAATTACCAAAAACAACAATACAAGGGCCCAAAGAAACTCCCAAACACAAAGGGGTCAAACCCAATACCACCTAAAAAGGGCTCCCCCATAGGGTCCCCCCATAAAAGGGGTTTTAGAATAGGGCCCCTTCATTTTTTGTAGGTAAAAGGGGCCCTCTATATACGTCAAAAATAGGGCCCTCTAGAATGAGGATAACGGGAGACCAGAGGTGGGTTCATGGGGGCCCCATAGGGGGTATAATGCGGGGTCCCCCCAAAGTAGGTAAGTATTGCCCCCCATGGAAATAGGACAATTCCCCGGATAGGAAAAGTATATACTGCCCTACACAACCCACCCAAAAAGGGGACCAAAAAAATTTGTGAATGAAAACTAAATGCAAATGTGGAGGGCCAACATCTAATATTATATTTAGAATAGAACACAAACACAGACAAAATTTCAAACGAGAAAAAAGTATCATTTGAAGGAAAAATAGTTTCAAAAATTTCATGGCGCAACAAATCCCCAAAAAAGTGGGACCAGCGTTTTTACACTGTGTGGGTCCCCCCCTTCCCTTACAACAGTCAAAAACGTCGGGACAGAGGGGACCTTTTTCTCAAGTTTAGAATAGGGAAAGCTCTTTCCCACAGTCTAAAACAGGCCTAACTGTTCAATCGTCTGGCCTTTTTTGTCGCACCTTTCCCCTTTATGATGCACCAAATGTTCCTTTTAGGGAAAATCTGGACTGCAGGCTGGCCATTTTAGTGCCCGGATCCCCTTTTCCCCACGTAGCCAATTTGTGATTTCTGCAGAATGTGTCTGGCATTACTTTTTAAAAATGCAGGATCTTTCCCTGAAAGAGATACCCTTTTAAAGGGACATTTTGCTCTAGAAACTGAACCTACTCCCCATTAAAAAAAGAACCGTCACATAGATTATGCCCCCCTTGTGAGGGGAACCAAGCAGCGACAACCTGCTGTTCCAGTGCTGGCCCTTTTTTCGAAAAATCCGTAGTTTTCCCTGTATTTAATGCTCAAATCTGCAGTTTTACAGCTAGAAAGTAATTCGAAGAGTCATTCAAAAGTCCCCTTTTTTTCAAACCCCGCCCATCTGAGGATAGCCCCGCCCACCTCAACTGATAAACCTATACTTTGAATAGGTAGAAAATGTAAATAACTGTCAGTAGGCGGGCTTAGCCTTTGTGGGCGGGCGAAACCTCCTCATGATTAAGATTTAATCATAAATGCTCTAAAACTGCTGCATCTTACAGAATAAGGGACACAGCGCGCTGGAACAACAGGTCTGGACACTAGCTTGTGCCTGTCCTCAACAAGGTGGGTGCATAACCTAATGTGACAGATCCCTTTAATGGTGCCCGCCTCTTTCCAACATCAAGCTGCCCATAGCCACAAGCACTCATGCAACCCCATACCATCAGTGATGCAGGGTTTCTGAACGGAGCATTGATACAACATGGGTGTCCTTGTCCTCTCTGGTCTGCAATGACATGGCTCCCACTGTTCCATAAAGAACTTCAATTCGTGACTATGTTGAGGCGATTTTATCGACAAATTGAAATCAGTCAAGGTTTTTATGGTGATCGAATTTTCAGATCATCGAGCGAAAATTAACGGTTAAAAACGGAGCATCATCTATAAGATCGCGCCTTTTTGGCGCTTCCTCCTGTAATTTTGGCGGCAGCAAAATCAGATTAGCTGAATAGAGCCAGGGTGACATGTGGTGTGCAATGTCATGACTGGATGTTGAATGGTTGCGATTGGGCTGGAAAAATTCACATGACCCGTCGTTTTACATAGAACAGCGTTTTCCTGTTTCAGCCTCAGTGTCTCACACGTCTCATAGGATAGGACCATTGCGCTCTGGTCTGTGGCCAAACAGCTCAGCGAAATTAATCTATTTCTGCACAGTGAAACCTCTCACTAATTAGCTGTGATCCCGTCCAATTAGTTAGAATAGAGAATTTGAAGAATTTATGTATTAGCTAGAGAATTTTTAAAAGCACATCTACCGCTGTAAATTCATCACGCGGTGGAGCGGGGGGGGGGGCCCGCGGGCGAACACAGCAAGCTCTATCTATAAATACATTTGGATAAGGTTCACCAAGACTTAGTGTAGACATTGTAGTGGAATATCTTTATTATTAACATTTTATGGCTATTGATATTATTTCCGGATATTGGGCACCTGAACTTATATTCGGATAAACATCATTCTAGTAAGCTGCAGGTCGTCTTTGTTTAGCTGCAAAAAACCTCCACTTTTACAGTATAACATTTCAGATATTGTTCATTTTAATTTGTGACTGTTGATGATATCCACCTTGCACTTAAATTTACAATCCAGCCAATCTTGTAGTCAGCACAGGTTGTTTCATGCCAAAATTAACCTGTGAATCGTCACGAAAACATCACAGTTACGTGTTTTTGACTTTGTCGCACCCAGTACCTGTTCATTGACGCAGCAACTCTACGTAATCATAAACTCCCCAGCAATTCTATATTCCACACACAGGTAAATTGTAAGTGCAAAAAAATACCGTTTATTATATCAAAACATAACAGTTACGTGTTTTTGACTTTTGGCGCACCCAGTATTATTTTTTTTTTATTCTGTTCATGACGCAGCATCTACGAAATCTAAAACAGCAATTCTATATTCACCACAGGTGAATTAAAGTGCAAAAAATACAGTTTATTATAGCAAAACATTACAGTTACGTGTTTTTTTGACGTTTTGCGCACCCTACTGTTTCATCTGACGCACCTCTACGTAAATCTTAAAACAGCAATTCTATATTCACCACAGTGAATTGAAAGTTGCCAAAAAATACCGTTTATTATATCAAAACATAACAGTTACGTGTTTTTTTTACGTTTTGCGCACCCAGTACAGTTCATTGACGCAGTCAACTACGTAAATCTTAAAACTAGCAATTCTATATTCTCCGCACAGTTGATTGAAAGGTGCAAAAATACAGTTTATTATATCACAACATAACAGATACGTGATTTTTGACTTTTGCGCACACCAGTACGGTCATTGACGCAGCATCTACGTAAATCTTAAAACAGCAATTCTATATCACCACGGTGAATTGAAAGGATAGCGGCGAAAAATACCGTTAATTATATCAAAACATAACAGTTACGTGTTTTTTTTGACTTTTGCGCACCCAGTACTGCTGCATTGACGGCAGCATCTACTAAAAAAAAAATCTTAAAACAGCAATTCTAAATTCACCACAGTGAATTGAAAGTGCAAAAAATACAGTTTTATTATATCAAAACATAACATTTAACTGTTTTTTGACTTTTGCGCACCCAGTACTTTTCATTGACGCAGCATCTACTAAATCTTAAAACAGCAATTCCCTATATCACCACAGGTGAAATGAAAGGTGCAAAAAATACCGTTTTAATTATATCAAAACATAAACATTACGAGTTTTTTGACTTTTGCCGGACACCAGTAACTGTCATTGACGCAGCATTCTACGTAAATCTTAAAACAGCAATTTCTATATTCACCAAAGGTGAATTGAAAGTGCAAAAAATACAGTTTATTATATCAAAACATAAACAGTTACGTTGTTTTTTGACTTTTGCGCACCCAGGTTACTGTTCATTGACGCACATCTACGTAAATCTTAAAGACAGCAATTACATATTCACCAAAGGAAAAAGGAAAAATAAATTTTTATAAAAAAAATATTTTGGGGGGGGGGGTGATAATACATGGATATTGAAAGGTGCAAAAACTACCGTTTATTATAATTATATTCAAAACCAGTAACAGTTGACGTGTTTTGTGACTTTTGCGCACCCAGTACTGTCATTACGCAAATCTAACTAATTCTTAAAACAGCAATCTATATTCCCACCACAGGTGAAATTGAAAGTGCAAAAAATATTTTTACAGTTTTATTATATCAAAACATAACAGTTACGTGTTTTTTGACCTATTTGCGCACCCAGTACGTTCATTGACGCAGCATCTACGTTAATCTAAAACAGCAATTCTATATTCACCACAGTGAAATTGAAATGGTGCAAAAAAATACAAGTTAATTAAATCAAAACATACATGTACGTGTTGTTTTGATCATTTTGCGTCACCCGTACTGTCATTGACGCAGCATCTTACGTAAATCTTAAAACAGCAATTCTATATTCACCACAGGTGAATTGAGAAGGTGCAAAAAATACCTATTTATTATACCAAACATACAGATACGTGTTTTTTGGACCTTTGCCCATCCATATTTTGTTGATAGACACCTTGCAGATTAAATGTGAATCAGCTATTTTGTTTTGTATAGAGGGATTTGAGAATAGCTGTGATGTTGCCGACTTTAATAAGAGACATTTTCCAAAACTATTCCATACCTTCTCAATTTTTTATATTTCTGGACATGGATGCGAAATGCAGGTGTGTAAGCAGGCAAAGAGGGGGGTAGCACATGGAGGTAGAGGTACGAGAGAGAAGTTTGCTCCCTTCAAGTGCTGGCTGCGACTACACGCATGCCGAGCGGACCGTCAGTTCATGGACCACAGCCTGTCATCGCTGGGTCAGGGCCCTGGTGATTCTAAGAACGAACATCGTCGCCAATCTGTCCCTTCAGTGGTTAATGCACCTGTCATCATAGCAGTCCTTCCTCCTCGTCCTCCCAGTCACGTCCCACTAATGTCGTCATTCAGCATCATCACATCCGTGCCCAACATGAAGCAGCCCAAATGTCAACTCGTGTAGCCCACACTGTGGATAACCATTGTCTAAAGACCTCTTTGATGACAAAATGCGGTTGGGGTCAAAGGCCTGTGAGAAAGATCAAGAGGATGATTTAGTCAGCACTGACGCAGCCCAGTACAGATGCCATCAGAGAGGTGAAAGGAAGCCGTCAATCGCAAAAATCCGCGGGTCCGGCAACGCCTTGCAGTGCCCTTGCTTGTAAGCCCTCAGCTTCTGGATGCAGAGAAGTCAGGACGACAGTCACCTGAGTTATGAAAGAGGATGATGAAGACGCATTGCGGAACTCCATCCTGGTCTTTATCCGCAGAATTTGCTTGCGAGCGCTTCATTATGGACGAGGAGGAAGACGATGGGGTGAGTGTAATACGGGTCCTCGCCACAAAAAGGAGAGGGGCGGTCGCAGAAGTCCGCTGAATATGATACCGCCACCACGGTCAGCGCAAACCCCGCTTCCCCTCGCTTATTCCGCCGTCAAAAAGTCCAGACCTCTCAATCCTGGCCTTCTTTGAGCAACCTCTGAATTCACCCACGATGTCCATATGCCGCCTTTGCCGTAAACGCATAAGTAGAAGGCAAGAACCTTAAAGTGGTTAACCACCACCAACATGTCCTATCACATGCAGCAGAATGCATGAGTTGAAATGGGATGGAACACTTGGCCTAAGAAGGCCAGACCGACGCCGTCCTCCAACCACGTCACACCTCTGTCTCCGCCTCCTCCTCCTCCGCCATCCACACCCGACCAAGCGTTCCTCAGCTGCCCATGTCTCTCAAGTCATGATCAGTGGGGGGGGGGGGAGGGTGGGGGGGATCAGCCTCCGCTTCAGCCTCCACCAGTCGCCCGAGTACCACCAGCACCACCAGAGACCCATCCTACCCCTTCTCCTTCCGCCAGTTGTTGACGACCTCACGCCGTAACAGCGCCATTCTAGCGCCACCTTCTGTCTTCCAAGTTTGGGAACAGAAGAAACACTTAACCCAAACCATCCCACAAGCACATAAGCCGGAATGGTCTCATTGCCAAGGCTTTTGCCTTGGAAATGTTGCCTTTCGTCTGGTGACACAGATGGGTCCGCCACTATCAGGCCACTACACTCGCCTGCCCCCAATACGCAAATGCCGAGCAGGCATCTCATTGCCAGAAAAGCCGTCCCTGCCCTGGCCAGCCACGTGTCATCTAAAATTTCAAGCGCGTTGTCTGCATCTGTAGTCCCGGAAAAGTCCATCTCACCACCGACACATGGGGGGACTAGTTAAGCACGGCCAAGGACCGCTATATCTCTGTTACAGCTCACTGGTTAGCTGGTGGATGAGTCTCTGGGTGACGGTGGCTCTCTGGCTCGGCGCAACGCTCTTCAAAACGCAGGATGGTGCAGGGCTCTCCCCAAGGTCCTCTGGTGGCAATCACTCCTGCCCAGAGACACCAGGCCCGTGTTGAAATAATCTGCCTTGGGAGACCGTCCACACACAGGTCAGGAGCTGTGGAAGGTTCTAAGCAACGAGACCGAGCGCTGGCTGGTGACAAGAACCTTGCCAGGCAAGGTGGGTGTGCGATAACGGGCGAAATCTGCTGGCCCGCCCCTTAATAGGATCCGTAGGCTGGAGCACATCCCTTGCCTGCACATGTCAGGAGAACCTTGTCGTCCGTGAATTTCTAAAGCTACACGGGTCTGGACTGGCCTGCTGAAGAAGGCTCGAGTCTGAGTTTCGCACTTACGCCGTTGTCGCACCCTGCTACTCCCGCCTGCTGCGTTGTCAGCGTCACTCGCCTCCCCCGTCAACCGTCTCATTTGACGTGGAATTAATTAAAGGGGGGGGTCAACACGCTGGAAATCCACCTCCACAGGCTCCACGATTGTGGCAGCACGCAATGCCTTTACCATAACGAAGTGACACATGCCTGACAAGCAGCTGGTACAAGACTCGGGGTGTTGAACCACCGGAGAGTGGAGGCAGGTGAAAGAGCTCTCACCATCCTTGGGCCAGTTTTGAAGAAGCCACCAAAATGGTCAGTGCGGACACGTCCCCTGTCAGCATGAGCATTGTGGTGATCTTAGTTCTGGAACGATCGTTGGACACTCTGAACAACAGGTCCCCGCCAGCGACGAGAGGAGAACGGACACAGATGCGGACACGGAGTCCTTTCTCTTCCGTCAAATCACACTAAGGCCCGACAGTTTCACAATTTCAGTCGGTCTTCATTAGGAGTGTTTCGGGGTCCAGAGCTTAGTGCAAGTGGCGCATCAGCTCTCAGGGTGCAGCATCTCAGGCAAGCAGGGCTGTGTTGAAGCTGTGCCGCGGAGTCGAGCGGAGGAGGAGGAGGAGGAGGAGGTATTCCTAGACACCGATGTTACCAGACGTCCCTGCACCTTGGAAAAGAGGTTGCGCGACTTTGAGGCGAGGAAAGATGAGGAAGATCAGTTTGCTAGTGACCCTCGACCCAGAGGCTTGGAAATCATAAGGCTCCATCTCTCACATGAGTCATGGAAGCTCATTTCCTCCAACATGATCCTCTGCATTAAGGCCATCAAAATGAACAACATTACTGGGTGGCCACCCTCCTGGATATCTCCGGTACTAAAACAAAAATCAGCACTTTCCTTCCACCACCCAAATAGAGAGTAAAAATGGCAGGGAAATTGGAGACCTTTGCTGATTGCTCAACTGGAGACGATCTGTTTGCGTCTGCTTCACGTTCCCCAAAGTCCACGGTGGGAACAACTCAGCGACGTGACAGCATAAGAGTGCCAAGTTAGGCGTAGCCGGCAGCAAGCAGGCAAGGTGGGCAGAAGCCTAATGGGTGGTCCTCTGGCAATCTTTGTTTACCACCGTCACACGCATGCAATGCATGGCAACACATCCAACACACAGAGATCAGCTTAAGATCATGGTTGCACGACTATCTGCGTCTCAACACCGATGTTTTGCATGTGTTCCGGACACCAATAGACTTTCTGGTTATCCAAATGGACGAATGGCCAGCCTGGCTCGTCACGCCATAGAGGTGTTGTCCTGCCCCAGCAGCCAGCGTCATATCTGAGCGGACCTTAAGCACAGCTGGAGGAGTCATTACAGACAATCGCATCCGCTTTCCACAGATAATGTGGATCGTTTTGACTTTCATCAAGATTAATCAGCATGGATCTCTGATGATGTGTGGCCCCAATTGCCTGATGTCACTCGATTATTGCCAGTCAACTTTCACATTCCTTTTCAACAGAAATGGTCCTCTGAAAACTGTTTTTTTTTAAATGATCATTCTTACTGCAATTTTTATCTCTTTTCCCCAACACTAGTTCATTTGATGGTTTTGCTGTGAGGAGACTGTAAAGACAGCAAGGTTTCTATGACACCAACACTGTATTCCATTTACCTCACTTTATCTTAAGAAGTTTTCCTCGCATTGTCAATGGTTTTGAGTTCATGATGCTGTGAGATACAGCAATAATCATGTCTTTGGAACAGAAATGTGACTTCGTAAGTGCATTTCTCCCTCACAAATTTTTAATAAGTGGCTGAGAGTCATATTTATAATTTGTTTGGGGTCATGTTTGCTGTGAGATACAGCTAGAATTATGGTCCTTTTGATAGAAATGTGCTTCTAGTGGCATTTCTCCCTCACGTATTTTTTAACAAGTGCTGAGAAGTCATTTTTTAAATTTTTTGGGTCATCTGCTCTTGAAATGCAGCAAATACTTCAGATCCTATTATAAAAAAAGATGTTGTTTCTAACAGACATTTGTTCTTCACGAATTGACCAAAGTGGCTCATCAAGGATCATGCTTTGAATTTTTTGGGGCATTTGCGTGACATGCGCTATACTACAGTCCTATTCAAAAAAATGTTGTTTCGAACAGACATTTGTTTTGCTCACAATTGACTAGAAAAAACCCAAATTCGACCAGAACCAGAAGTGCTCAAGGCGTCATGCTTTGAATTTTTTGGGTGCATTTGCTGTGAACATGCACTATATCTACAGGTCCTTATTCTAAAAATGTGTTTCATAACAACATTTGTTCTCACAATTGACCAAAGTGGCTCAAGGGTCCCCATGCTTTGAATTCTTTGGGGGCATTTTGCTGTGACATGCAGCTAAACTACCAGGTCCTATCTAAAAAATGTGTTTCTAACAGACTATTTGTTCTTTACAACAATTGTCAAGAGTGCTCAAGAGTGATGGTGGCTGTCAGAAACAGGAATAGTAGGACACTGTTAAATTGGACACCATAATGCAAATGACTTGTTTTGCAAGTCTTTAACATAGCTATCAATCCCGTATTTGAGACAACCCATTAATACAATGAAAAAAAAGAAAAAGACATGGGATGGATTCCCATCCCTATTTTAAAAATGTGTTTTCTAGAATTAAAGTACTAAAAACTGCATATATAAATAGCTGTTAAAAAAATTCCTTCTGATTGTACAAGGGAGGTACAGAAAACTTGAACCAGATGTAGTTATTCAGAGAACACAATGGAATAAGGAGCACAGACAAGAACAAAGTACAAGACCATTTCCTCCAGCTACGTTGTAGTAAAATTTAGAAAAAGAATGCCAATATAAGGCACCCTGGGTGTAACAGAGAGCGTTAACCACCAGTATTTTTCCAAGTGAAGCTCAATTGGTCCACACTCGTTAATCCTACAGCAGAATAACGGGAGGGCAAGCGCTACCCAGTATAGACTGTGTACTGAGGAAGGCTGGAGTTCTCACAATCGACTTCCGCTTCCGCACTCTGCTTCAGCACGACAAGTTTTCGTTGCTTGCGACATCAGGGCATTTTAACCTGCTTGTTAATAGATGACGGACAGCCAGCCTGGGCTTCAACCGCACCCACTGTAACTAAACTCCGGCCCTATGGTCATGCTGTGGCCCAGACAGTATAGTCAATGTCCAGTTCAACTAAAAATGGTGGTTGAAAGGACTCCTTTTTTTTCCGGCACTTTTTAATGTGGTCATGCAGGTTTGGGGCTCATGCTGAGTGGCCAGACAGTATAGTCAATGTCCAGTGAAACTAAAATTGGTGGTTGAAAGACTCCTTTTTCCCCAGCACTTTTTTAAATGTGGGGTCATGCAGGTTTGGGGCTCATGCTGTGGCCCAGACAGGTATCAGTCAATGTCCACGAAACTAAAAGGTGTTTGAAAGACTCCCTTTTGTCCGGGCACTTTTTAAATGTGGGGGGCAACCATGCAGGTTTGGGGCCAGCTGTGGCCCAGGACAGGTATAGTCAAATGTCCAGTGAAACTAAAATGGTGTTGAAAGTCTCCCTTCTCCGGCACTTTTTAATGTGGGGGTCATCTGGGGTGGAGGAGAGGGGCTCATCTGTGTGCGCTCAGACATGTATGATGTCAATGTTCCAGTGAAACTAAAATGGTGTTTATAAACTCGCTTTTTTCCAGCACTTTTTAAATGTGGGGTCATTGCAGGTTTTTTTGGGGCTCATGCTGTGGCCCAGACAGGTATAGTCAATGTCCATTGAAACTAAAACTGGTGGTTTGAAAGTCTCCTTTCTACTCCGGCTCATTTTAAATGTGGGGGTCAATGCAGGTTGGGGCTCATGCTGTGCCCGGACAGTATAGTCCAATGTCCAGTGAAACTAAATTGTGGGTTGAAAGACTCCTTTTTTCCGGCACTTATTTAAACTGTGTTCAGACATGTTAATGGGTCATTTCTGCGGTACAGACAAATATAGTTAAGTTCCAGATCAACTAAAATGGTGGTTGAAAGACTCCTTTTTGCGAGCACTTTTAAATCTGGGGTCATGCAGGTTTGGCTCATGCTGCGTTCCAGACAGGGATATTCAATGTCCCAGTTTCAAGTAATATGAATGGTTCAAATCATACGCCTTCTTGGCGCTTTTTAATTTGGTGGTGATGCAGGTTTAAGGGTTCAGGCTGTGTTACAAGACATGATAGTGAATGGTTCCTGTGACTTATTTCTGTGACTTTTATAACCTAAGTGTGTTGCCTAAGATGTATCACGTATCCTTTGACTGTTGTGGATGTTAATTTTCAGCTTCTCCAGCTTGTTTGGGTGGGTGTAATAATGAAGAGTGTTTGTTGCTCTCCCATAGACTTTAATGGTAATTCGCTCATAATCGATGCTCACCTATCGAAAAACCTTATCTAGCGGCCGACTATCGCTATCGATCGATCTCGATAGCCAAACGTCAACTCGCTCAACACTAATCGTCGACTCCACCCTGACCACAGAACAGATTTCGCATTTTGCCACACTGCATTTTAAATGAGCCCTGGCCCATGCAAACGGCTGAGCTTGTGACTTGCCTTAGAAATGCATTCCTCTTTGCAACTGTAAGTTTCCAGCTGCACGCGGATGGCCCGTGGATTGTGTCACTGACAATGCTTTCTGGTAGGACTCCTGAGCCCATTCTGTATTCCTTGACAGTGGCATTCCTGTTGAGGTGAGTGATGTTTTAAGGCCCCGAGATCTGGAGCAGTCCAGTAATGTTTTAACGGCCTTAACTGACCCTTACGCACAGCGATTGTACCAGATCTTCTGACTTTGATGATGTGATGTATGGTTGAATGATGAGTAACTTTAAAGTCATGCTATTTTATACGCTTGGTAACACCATCCTGGTATTGCTGTAACTACAATCTTCTGCGCAACAGTGTGGAATTGGTGATCCTCTTACCATCTTGCTTCAGATAGAAACTGACACACTGAGTAGCTTCTTTTTATACCCAGCCTCCTATTGTTCAATTCACCTAATTAGTGTTGTTTGGTCTTCCAGCTGTCGTTATATCTCCATATTGGGGGTATTTAACCCCCCCATTTAATGTTTTTTTTTTTTTTCTCCGGCCACTATTGCTTACTTGTCCCAACTTTTTTGGCAATTTGTAGACACGTGTGAAATTTGAATCAACATATTTTTCCTTCAAATGTTACAATTTTAATTTACTCAGATTAAACTTTTGTTCTGTCATCTATGTTTTCTATTCTGAATAAAATATTAGATTTTGGCACCTCCACATCATTGCATTCAGTTTTTATTTGTTTAGTGTCCCAACTTTTTTGGAATTGAGGTTGTAGTTAGGTGTATATAGGGCCCCCTAGAAGTTAGGTAGATGTACATAGGATCTCCCCAGTAGTTAGGAAGGTGTATTTAGAGCCCACCCAGGAGTAAGGTAGTGCATATAGGGTATCTTTCCCTCCCAGTAGTTAGGCTAGTGTATCTAGGTCCCCCCAGTAGTAAGCCAGGTGAGAATAGGATATAGCTCCCCCCAATAGTTAGGCAGGTGTATATAGGGCCCCCAGTAGTAAGCCAGGTGGATTTAGGACCCCCCGTTAGTAAGCCAGGTAGATATAGAAGCCCTCCAGTAGTAAGCCATGTGGGTTTAGGGCCCCCCAGTAGTAAGTCAGGTGGATATAGGACCCCCAGTAGTAAGCCAGGTGGATTTAGGACCCCCCATTAGTAAGCCAGGTAGATATAGAAGCCCTCCAGCAGTAAGCCAGGTGGGTATAGGGCCCCCCAGTAGTAAGCCAGGTGGGTATAGGGCCTCCCAGTAGTAAGGCAGGTGGGTATAGGTTCTCTCTACACCTGGATTAAAAAAAACAAAACAATCATAATTATCAACTCTCCCCTGCTTTTTGAATACGGAATGAGTGGCGTGATGTCATCACGCCTCCCGCTCCGGGACGCCACTTCCGTCATCTACTGAGCCCTAAGCCTAACAATAGGCTTAGGGCCTAGCACAGCGCTGCTGCCTCCAGTGGGCTGAACTGCTGGGAACTGTGTATCCTGACCATTCAACAGGAGCCGCTGCCTGCATCATGCACATGGCAGCTGTGATTGCTGCATCACTGAGTCTATGTGACCCAGTGATGCAGCTGTGTGGCAAGGGGGGCCTGTGTGGCTTGTTCGCAATTGCAACCGCTGCGACCCCTATAGCTATGCCACTTTAGAACACCTTAAAGTGAGGTGGTTTATACTGCCCTATTTGAGAGCAGGATGTGATAGAGGGAGAGAAGCTTAGCTCATTGATATATAGGTTTATATGATTTGGAGCAAGATTTTGGAGTAAAAAGCAGAGAAAATCCTTACAGGACATCTTAAGTGGAAGTCCTGCTGTCCCCACCCACTGCAGTACTTTCAGTGTCTCTTTTAATATTTTCTCTGCTTTTTACTCAGAAATCCAGCATTAAATACTATAAACCAATATATCACAGAGCTCAGCTTCTCCCTTTCTATATCATCCTGCCCTCAGATAGGGGAACAAAATTCATCTGACAGGTACCCTTTAAACGGGTTTTCCAGTGTCGTAAAATCACAGTTGAATGGGTTCAGGGTATATCTACATACTTATCTGCTGGTCCCCTAATGCTGGCTATACAAGGCTCATTTGCACCCAGTCTTCGGTACTTCAAGGTTCTCATTCTAACATGCAGGAGAGGCTTGCACTCCTTTGAGTGAAAAGAGTTTGAGCTGTTCCTGTTTATGTAAAGAGCTGAGAGTAGCTAAAATGTAGCTGGTTAGCACTTCTGCCTTTCAGCAAAGGGTCGTAAGTTCAAATGCCTGCAGGAACCAAACATGTGGATATTTTGTTTTCCTCAATGCACAGAACTGATTGAGGTTTTTCTTTCTTTCTATTCATTTGCACTGTTTAACTAATTAATAAGGAGTACAGAGGACAAGAGTAGATTGACAGCACCTGAGATTTAACACTCGCTCAACAGTGAATGTGTGTGACTACTAAACAGGGAAGACACTGGAAGTAGCTGCCTGAGAGGAGAGTTGATGTCTGAGCATGTGTGGCCAGGACTGAGGAGCTCTCGTCACTGGTCGTATCCCCTGGAGACGAGCTGTACACTAGGGGTCACTAAGGGAGCAGCTAAAACAAAAATTTTACAGAATTTTTTAGAATGATTTATTTATGAATGGTGAAAATGTATATAATTTAATTTGCAAGCTTCCCACATCAATTTTACTTTGTGGGAAAATCCATTTAATTGGATAACCCCCTTAAAGCAACTGCATATTGACTAGAATGTCTTTTTGGTCCTCTATGGGAATCTCAATAGGGATAAAAAAAAAAAAAAACAGACCTCTTTTCTCTTTCATCATTGCTTCTTCTCTGTTTTTCTTTAGCAGGCATGTTAGGTGTGTTTGGTAGGGGGTAGCGGGTGATTATAGGAAATATGTCATCAGAAAAAGATCTATTGTTAAAATCATTTTATGTTAAACTCACTTTTAATATCATATGAAATGTGACACAAATGTGCAGATGAGAAAGAATCCACCATTTCCTATAAGAGATAGACAAACTCCCCCATCTCTGCACACTGGCTTCTTCCCAGGTTAC
>JAODAL010074265.1:0-14436 GCA_025379985.1 Phyllomedusa bahiana
ATTTTGGAAAAAACTTCACTGTGGCACAAAAGTACCGAACTAAAATCACTTATAGTGTGCAAATATAAGGGTTCATATTCAGAAGGTGTGGGGGTTTATTCAGTCACTTGTGGTTTTTGATATGTAGTATAGTAGGTGGTATTTTTCAGCACTATGGGTGGTGATATGTGGTCGAGGGGATTTTATTTTTTTGAATTATTATAATTTTAGCCTTGGGGATTCTGGTTTTTGTAGCTGTTTTTATTGGTAACTGTAACAACCATTTCTAGTGGTTTTATACTCATACTTTGTTTATGCTTTGATAATTTTTATTTAAATAAAATGATTATTGGGAGGGGGAAATATACTTTAGCCTTTTATTTTCACCATTGTTCCTGCGCAATTGGGTGAGGAGACTCAGAACCCCCAGCACCGGGGGTTTGCTGGGGCCCCTAAACTCCGGGGCTCGAGCCCTTTTGGTTTTTCGGGGTAGGGCTGGGTTCACACGAATTTTTTCACGCTCTTTTTAAACTGCGGATTTTTTTTACGAGAAAAACCTTCTTTCCCTGTCACAATTTTCGCCTTTCCCACACAGTCCCGTCCATCCCCAGCATCACGTACGTAAAAATCACCAATGACAAATTTATTTTTTAAACTTCTCACCTTCATATACATACCCCAAAACTAAACCAAAAAACCTCACCGTACTGGAGCAAATCTACCAGACAAGTGATTTTTACAAAAACGCTCCAAAAAACCAAGACCCAAAACTATTACTACTAAGGCTCAAATAATCCGCCAGCCCCTGACCAAACGCGATCCCCAATTTTTGGGCATCCATCACACCGGCCCTAGAGAATTATTACCCCCCTTTTCAGTGCCCAATTTGGGTAGATATATTTGTATGTAACTCGCAGAAATTAATGATTACACTGCAGTTCTTTATAACTCCCGAGACGTCTTTTTGATCAGCGTCGTTCACTTTCCCTTTTTTTTCCCATCCGGTTCACACCTTAGCTGATTGCTCCCGCCAATCTTGTCCCAGGATTTGGACACAACTTGAATCCTCCATTTTCCCCACTCCCTTTAATTTTAGGGATAGAGCCCCTCATTATATATAGGGACTGAAGAGTTTAAAAGGGGCCACAGGCGTATAAGGGGGGCACGGGCAGTATACAGGGGGCCAGGCAGTATATAGGGTGGACAGGCAGGTAATAGGGCACGGCAGGTATATAGGGGGACGAGGCAGTATATGGGGCCAAGGCGTAAAGGGGGGGACAGGCAGATATGGGGGGCAAGGCGGATATAGGGGGACAGGCAGGCTAGGGGGGCCCCAGGCGGGATATGGGGGGCCCCAGGCAGGCTTATAGGGGCCCCCAGGCAAGCATTATAGGGGCCAAAGCAGGAAGGGGGGCCCCAGGGAGGGATTGGGGGCCACAGGCAGGGATATGGGGGCCACGGCAGGCATTATAGGGGCACGACAGGGATTGGGGGGGGGGCCCGTAATGGGGCCCCAGGCAGTATAAGGGGCCCCCCCCAGGGATTTTAGGGCAAAGGGAGGATATGGGGGCCACACAGGGAAGGGGCCACCGGGGATTTTAGGGCCAGGGAGGGGTATGGGGGCCACAGGAGGGGTATGGGGGGCCCCAAAGGGGGCAATAGGGGCACAACAGGGAATGGGGGGGCCCCGAGCAGTTAGGGGCCACGGGGGGTATAGGGGGCCAGGGCCCCTTATAGGGGCACAGGCGGATAGGGGGGGCCCCAGCAGTGGGTAGGGGGCCACGGCGCCCTTTGGGGCACAGGCAGCCCTTATAGGGGCAACAGGGAGCCATTATGGGGCACAGGCGGGAAAAGGGTCCCCCAGGCAGGGGGGGGGGGGCCACAGGCAGGCATATAGGGGCACACAGGGATTGGGGGCCACAGGCAGGGATGGGGGGCCCAGCGGGGGGAGGGGGCCACAGGCAGCATTATAGGGGCACAGGCAGGGTTTTGGGGCCCCAGGCCGGGAAATGGGGGCCCCAGGGAGGGAATGGGGGCCACAGGCAGGCGATATGGGGGGCCACAGGCAGGGTTTTGGGGCCACGGCAGGGAAAAGGGGGCCCCAGGCAGGGTTGGGGGCCACAGGGGAGATTTGGGCACAGGCAGGGATAGTGGGGCCCCAGGGAGGATTGGGGGCCACAGGCAGCTTTAGGGGCACGGTGGGGAAAGGGGGGCCACAGGGGGATATGGGGGCCACAGGCAAAGGGATAGGGGGCCACAGGCAGGCAATAGGGGGACAGCAGTTATAGGGGCACTGAGGCAGGGAAACGCTTTAAAAAAACAACTTTAAAATCACCTTAACCCCCCGGGGGCGCGCTCTGTCCTCTTCAGCCGCGCGCTCCCCCGGCACTCCCCGGGCACGGCCTGTGCGCGCTGTGCCCCGAGAGAGGGAGCGTCGCGAGACATCACATCATCGCGACCCCCCTTTTTTTGGGGGGGGGGGGGTGGGGGGGGGGGGGAGGGGGGGCCCGCGGCGGGTTTCCTCACGCTGTGAGGACCCCGGGGGGCCCCGCTGGTCGGACCTGGGGTCGAACGTCTGCGGGGCAGGGAGCGCCGCTCTCTGCCCCGCAGAAGATTTGGGGGGTGTGTGCGTTGGAAATGAGAAAAAGGGGGGGTGTCCGGGCCCCGCCAGAGGGCCGGGCCCGGGGGACCGGGGAAAAGGCGTTTTATTCGGGCCCAGCCCGAAAAAAAACAGCCTGCGCGCCCTGCCCAGCCTCCATTTGATTAAAGATTAGTGAAGATTATCAACATCTGTATAAATTGAAGTGAGACAGGCAGGGGCAGCATATAAGTGGCGGAGACAAGGTGACACAGTTGGCCACTAAAATAATCTCCTCTGGTGGGCCATAGGCACCCCAGTCTGACACTTGTACCATTTGTCCACTTACAATACACTTTTGCCAAAAAACAGCAAAAAACAGCTCACAAACTGTGTAGTTTCAAAAATATTGCCACGCTTGGCCTAATAATCTCCCCTTTTAACCCATGACAGCAACAAGAGATATATTTGTAGACAGTCTATTACACACCTTATATACCCACCAAACCAGCTTACAATACATAAACCTCCTTTATGGGCTATGTGCTATATTACTGATAAACAGACATAGACCCCAGGTATACAAAAATTCAAAAATTCGTTTTCATGGGTACAGTAAAACCAATAATAAAATGGGGAAACATCAAAGATGTACACGTTCCAGGCATTTAAAATAATAGGAAAAAAAATCTAGCCAGCACAGGGTTTTGTAAAGCATTTAAATTTGTGTGATTCGGGCTTAGTAATGTTAGTAATGCCTCCTGAAAAACCACAAAAAATTTAAATTAAAAGGGAGTTGTTTTCATTAATAGTTTTCCAGCCCGGGTCTGTGAAGGGGAGTTGAATTGAGGTGCGTGCTAGTTTCCCTTTTGCCTCTTCCCCCCTCCCTCTTCCGCCCCCTCCCCCTTCCCCCCCTCCCCCAGCACACAGGCATACCCGTTTGGGGGATTGCTCCCAAATTTAACCCGGGGTGTGCCGCCTAAAAGGGGTTTCCTTTTGTTTTCTAATAGCAAACAAAAGGGGCTGCAAGTTTTTCCTATCCCCTCGGGCTTAGCTTTACATTTCCCCCAACATCTCCAGCAAAAACAAAAAAAACCCTCCCCCGGAACAGGGGCCAAGGGAAGTTTCAAAGTTTACTCGGGATGTTCCCTAGTCGCCCCAAGCATAAAACGGGTTCACCAATCTGTTAGTATTTTTAAAGTTCCCAGCCCCAAACAAAAATTCTTTATTATAGTAACAAACAGGGTCCCCTGCGTCACATCTTTTGACCCAGCCTAATCTCTCCAAATCGGTGTAGAGGGGCAGGGGGAAGCAGGCACACACGGGGTTAATCCGGGCAGCATAGAAGCCAAAAGCCCTCCCTCCTCCCCCTACACTACAGAACATTCGTGCGGGAGGGGGTTTCTCTCCCTTGACCGTCTTAAAAAGGTGTTTGAGTAAATTCAAAACCGACAGCCAGAAGATAAAAACCCCCCGGCCCGGCTGCTATAGAAATTTGAAAAGCTGATGCACTCTTAGAACAGGGCTAGCCCCAAAAAACAGTGGGAACATTTGTAAGGGAAAAAATTATTGCAAAGCGCTTGTTTTTTAAAAAATTTTTTAAATTAAAAAACCAAACATTGTAGGGGAGCCCAACCCCTTTAATTTAAAACAATGTAAATTTTCCGGTTTGTATTTTTTAAAAATTTTCAAAATCTCTAAATGTTAAAATTAACCTCCCCCTTAAAAATTTAGACTTTTAAAGTTTTTGGGTCAGTGGGCAGACTTACAAAACCCAAAAAGTTTCAAAAAATTTATTTCCTTCACTTTTAGGGCGAAAGGCAGAAAAACAAACCCAAACTCGCTACATTTAGCACTCAAAAACCTTTTGTTTTGGACTGGGAAAAATCCGTACTATAAAAGCGGTAGCAATGCAATAAGATGGGATTTAGGCTGCAAAATTTCCCCCCAATATCGGGCCCTTTCCCCCTTTCCCCTTTTAAGCTTTTCTTCACTTTAAAGTTAGCGGGGCCAATATTTTTAAAAAAGTTTTTATTTAATTTTTAAAATGTCCAAAAAAAACATGAAATTTTTGGGTGAAAAAATTTTATGCAATTTGGGCCTTTTAAAGGGCCGGGGTCCTTATTGGTTTGTAGCTAGTCAAAAGCCCAGGTTTTTAATTTCCATTCCCCTCCAGGGGCCCTCCCCCCCTTCCCTTTGGGACCCAAAATCGTAAAGGGTAACAAAAACCCGGGCCCGGCCCGGGAAGGGCGTGCAACTTTTTCAGGGAAAATTTCCCCCCCCTTTCTCAAGATAATCTAGTATAATACTAAAAAATAATCCCATCGTGGGGAAAAAGCAGGGTTGGGATGTAAAACCTCTGGGTAAAAATATAGGCTTTTTTCCAAAAAAACCCATACACACCTAAAGCTAAAGAAGGACAAATGAAAAAAACCCCCTTTGTGGTGAAACCCCCGGGTGTAAAAAATCCGGCGGTGACAGTAAAACACTGAAAAATTTAAAATCGTAAAGTAAAAAGGTGTGGTTTCCCCCCTCTGAAAAACTTGGGATGAAGATGGTAGAGAGGGAACCAAGGGGCGGATCAAGGGGGGCCCCCCGTTCTTAAACCGGAGCTCGGGGGGGGGGAAAAAAAAAAAAAAAAGGGGGGCCCCGGGGATGGACTTCGCTGCGGGGAACCCTCAGGTATTTTACCCTGACGAATATCCCAAAAGGGTGACAGCCGACTGAAAGGACAGGAAAACAGGACACTGGTGGGGGGATGGTAGCGGGTAAATAGCCATCAAAAAAAATAAAAAAAAAGGCATAGAAAACCCCCAAATAGTTTTTAAAATTTTATTATTTATTAAATTAAAAAGGCCCAATTACCAGCTCTATACTTGCAGAGAAGGGTTTTAAAAAATTTTAAAACACGGGGATTGGTTGTCAGGGGAAATTTCCACAATCCAAAAAATTGAAAATTTAAAACCAAAAATTAAAATAATTGAAGTTGCATTTTTAAAAAGAACAAGTATAAGCAGGAAAGCAGGGTGCTGATTATGGAACCACATACTGACCCATATTTTTGTAAGGGCTTTTAAAAGGGGGAAAAGCCTAATGAAAATGCCAAAAGGGACCCCAAATTTGGACTTTCGGAAGTGCATTAAGGGATGGGGGTGAAGTGAAACCCTAATAGGCAAAAAGCCCCAGGGGGGTAAATTGAAAGAATCACCCAGAAAAAAGCTGCCCACATAAAGGGTAAAAATAAAAGGGCCCGGGTAAAATCCCAGGCCCAGCACCAAGGGAAGCAATGCTACACAAATGGCCTTTGACACGCGATATGTTAAAAGTTTGCTGAGCAGGAATTTTTTTAAACCCAAAGAAAAGGCGAGGGGTGCCAATTAAAGGGAAAAATTTGGGCAAATTGACAAGAAATGAAAATGAAAATACTAAAGTGGAAAGAGAGAAATGCAATGGAATGTAAAAAGATTTAGGAAAGTAATTCCACTGAAAACACAGAAAGATTTTTAACCCCCGGGGTAGATTCCCAATCAAAATGAAAGAAAGAAAAGTGATGGGCCATTTTGTGCAAACCAAGAACAAGTTAACTTTATCCTTCGGGTTTTAAATACAAAACACAGAGAAAACCAAACAGTTTATCCCAAAACTTGTTTTTTTTTTTTTTTTAAAAAAATTTTTAGGCCTTGGCAAAAAAATAAAAATTTTTTTTAATTGGGAAAAAAAATTTTGTGTTACCAAATTTTTAAGTATTATTTTTTTTGGGAAAACCCTTAAAAAAATTAAAAAAGTTTTTTTTATACTTTTGGGAGTCTTTTTTTTATAAAACTTTTTAATTATATATAAATTTATAATATATATAAAAATAAAATAATATATATATAAATAATAAAATATATAAAAAATATAAAAATATATTTTATAAAAACCTTCATATTTTTTTTAAAGTGTTCCTCAAATTTAAATCCCCGGTCAATTTAAAATTTAATATGAGTCCCCGCTAATCCCCCTACAAAACTGCTCAAACGCAGGGACAGCACTAAACAGGCGGAAATAAACGCAAAAAAGGGCCCCTGAAGGTTGCCCCTCATGCTGACTGAAAGTGCACCCCAAAGTTTCGGGGGGTGCCATGGGGGGGGACCCAAATAAGCAAAACACACAATTGAAGGGGACCCACATTGCTTAATTGGGTTTTAAACCGACGGGGGAAAAAAGGATGTTTAAACCCTTTCTGGGCCATGTGAAAATGGGTTTGTTTTTTTGGAAGATCTCCCCCCCCCGGGAAATAAAACCAGCGTGTACGGGTTTTAAGGAATTGAAAAAAAGGATTAAAAAGCCAAATGGGTTTTTGAGATTTCCCTTTCACATGGGTAAGTGGGGTCAGAAAAGGGGTTCATTTTTATTACATTTTTTCACCTGATAAACCCTCATTCATAATTTTCCAAAAAGGGTGCATAGTTTCAGAAAGGGCAGTAGGCAGGGGGGCCTTGGCCCTTGTTATTTCGCAAAACCCTTGCACTAACGGGTACTGGTCTCCGGGTTAATGACCTTTTTCCAAGCCCTTTTTCCTGAAGCCACCCCAATAAAAAAGTGACCCCATCAAAAAATTCCTCTAAACCCTCAATTATCTATAATACTTTCGGGCATAAAATATAAGTTCGCTGGGGAGTCACGGAAATGAAAAACCCCAATTCATTTTAAAAAAACTTGGGTGCCCTTCTGAAACCCCAAAAAACTTACTTACATAGCAAAAAAAAATTTCCTCCCATATTTTTTAAAAATGTAAAGTATGGGATCCTAAAACTGTATATTTAAGAAACCCATTTACCCCAACCCTTAGGTTTTGTGCCTTAAAGGGCTTCATAAACTATGTTTAGTTTTAATGGTTTTCCAAAAAAATGCCCCCAAGGGCTACCGAAAAGGCTCATCCCCTACCTCGGGGGCGCCCTTTTTAGGTAACAACGCACACAGTATTTTTTTTTTTTTTACAGAGTCAATCCCTTGCTTCATTGTTTTGGGCCCTATTACAGACAAAATTTTATTTTAAACAAAATTTCATGGGGAAAACCCACACAAAGAAAAAATTTTTGGAAGGGCCAAAGTGTCAAACCAGCTCCACAATGAGACGTAGGGGCTCATGCTTTGTAGTTTTAAAAACCCTAAGCCTTTATTTTTGCGGACAAGGGGAAAAAAAAGGGTTTAACTGTTTTTGAAGGGTTTTTGTCCCTTTCAGAGAAAAAAAAAAGGTTTTTGGTTTTTGGAAAATTAAATAAAAAAAATCTGGAATAAAAGTGTCGGGAAAGGGGATCATTAGGGGGTTACAATTTCCCTGGGAACTTTTTGAACCTTGCATAGAAAACTTTAATTTTGAATTTATACCGGGTTTAAAATGCCGAAAATACTGATTTTCCCAGGCCCCCCAAACCATTCATAAAAACCCAATTATTTGCGGGAAAAAAAAACAAGACTAAATTTCCTTTGAAAACCCTTTTTGGGCAAAAATTGGGGTTCACATTTCCAAAACTTTGCAACCCACATGAATATTATCCCATTTTATATTACCCATTTAAAAACCGGGGCCATTTTATTTTAACGGGGTTTTTTTGGTATGTTGTCGTAAACACTTTTTAATTAAAACAGAAGTGGAAAATTCCCCCCTAAGGGGGGAGATGATTGGTCAAATCCACTCAAAATCTTCATCAACACAATTCGGTTTTTTTTTTTCCAGTTTTTGGGGGACATTTTTTTAAACATTATTTTCTAGTATTTTTCAATATTAAATCCCCCTAATTGTATTGTAATGGACTCAGATGGCCTTGGTTTTGTGATCATTGTAATTCAATGATTTCAAACCCTATAAACCTTTTTTTCCCAAAAAAGGGAACACTGAGTTTTGGGCCAGAAATCCTGCAATTTTAATTTTGTTTGGGTTTACCTACGTGCACATGGCAGGGGAAAAAAAAATTTTGTCAGATTCAAATCAAATTTAAAATAAATTTTTTTTTTTTTGTACCGTTTTTTTTGTCCTGGTTTTTTGGCAAGGGCTTTTGGATTCCGCCAGCCCCCATAAATTTAAAATTCCGCTGTTTTTAATCAAAAAATGTTTAGATATAGAACACATTAAAGTTTTTTGACCCATTTTTTCGAATTTGAAACCCCAACCCATAAAACCCAAAACCCGTGTAGCCCTAAAACCCAAAATTTTTTCTAAGGGCATGATTTGCAGCCCAAATTTTGCATTGGAACCCCTTTTAAAAATGAAAAATTGCCCCTTTTTAAATTTACACTCTGTTTTAAACTGACCAAAAAAGGCCCCTTTTGCCCCTTTCTGGATGCCCCATTATTTTTTTATACAACATACGTTTATATGGCATTAGGGCTGTGTGCATAAGGTCCTCTCTTTAATGAAAGAAAAAACTATCAAGGGTTTTTTTGCTGGGAAAAATTTTCTTAAAAATTTTTTTGGGGTTTTAAAAAGTCCCCGTGTTAAAACTTGACAACATAACCTACCTGTGATCTAGCATAAAAAATATTTTTTAAATTTAAAAAAATTTTAAATCAATGCTCCAGGGAAATAAATTTTCAGGGTACTGATCATGGCTGGGAAAAAAATCACAATCTTCATTTATTTTGCCCGATTTTGACAGCAAATTAAACTGCATGCAGCAATTTGTAAAAAAGAATTTTTAAAACAAGATACCTGCCGAGCATAGTATAATTTTTTAAAGCCAAAAGCTTTCCCCCAAGGTAGGTCATGGGATCAAATTTTAGCACATGATGACACATTTTTATTTGTTTTTTATACTTCTGAAAAACTGACAAATTTAATAAATGTCATTTGTTTATCTGGTAATTTGTTGTAGCTGGGACAAAAAGGAACTTCCCGTAGGACAAGCTAGCTAGATGAAAGTGCACACCAGTTTTTTTGGGGGCAAATAAAAAGCAAATATATAAATAAACCTGTAATATTGCAATTTTCCGTCCAAGGCCCATTTGAAAAAAATATGCAGCACATTTCTAAGGGAGCATAGAAGTTAATTTTTTGAAAAATAGCAATTTTCCAAAGCCAATTGGTTTTTTCCCTTTACAAATGAAAAAAATAACTTTTCAAACAGACAAGTCAGCAAAAACTTTATAAAAATTGGGGTACCCCCTCTTAAAGGGTATTTCCATTTGATGGGTTTTCCCTTTAAAAAATGTTTGGCAAAGACCTTGCCTATACTGTACAAATTTCGCCTAATTTTGCTTCTCTTCAGGGTCAGGAGCAAAGGGGTATTATCCGGGTTTTTTCTTAAAAGCCTCCCAGTTTTCTGGGAATCCCATCTCCTTAAAAGGGCAAACAGTGGTCAGGATCTGATGCCACTTTCCCATGGTGTATCTTATCTTAACCCGTAAGAGTTAAGGGTTGTTTTCATTACTTAACTGGGTAAGCCCTTTTCCCTTTAAAATATCTGTAACCTTTTGGGACTACTTTTACAAATTAAACTTTCCCATTCACTTTAAAAAAAGTTTAACTACAAACGCAAGTCGATTTTACCAAAACCCCTACTGTAGAAATCGGCACCGAAAGGGGTCCCGTAGCTGACTGTGGATCTTAAAAATAGCAAGGTGGGGAGAACCTCTTTTAAAAAAAGGGCCCTTTTTTTGCAAAAATTTTAAATTTTCTTTTAAATGTGTTGTGTTTGTTGCTGACAAGGACTTCTATTTTGCAGAAGCCATCCTGAATATAGCTGGTTTAAAACATAGCAAAATTATAACACATTTTATTGCTTTGTCAAACCCGTTACCCGTGGTTTTAACAAGATTTACATCCAAAGGGTTTTATAGAAGGAAAGCCATGCGGACCCGCAAACAAAAAAATTTTGAGCAAACAAAACTGGTTCTAACCTGTGGGACAAAAGGGGTGCCTTGGAGGTGTGTCCTACAAGGGAAACCATTAGTTTTCAAAAGGCATCCCAACTCCCAACTTTTTGGATTTATAAATTTTGGGAAAATTTGGGGTTGATTTTTTTTTCCCTGTATAATTTTATAAAAATTTTAATAGTTTTTTTATTTACAAACCAAAAAATAACCCGAAAAAAGACTTTTTAGATACAGATTGCTAAAAATTACTAAGAAATAAAAAAATGGTAGAAAAATTTTTGCAGCCGGGGAAAGAGACATTTTTTGGGGGACCAAATCATAAACTAACTAATAAATCTTTTAAGTAAAAACCAACTCTCCTTTTTGGGGGGGGTCCCGCTTTTTGGGTCCCCTCCCCCCCCCCAGGGAGTTGGCATTCCCCCCCCGCCGCAGGGGGGCCGGGGGCCTTTAAATTACCGCGGCGCAAGAGAACGCTAGTGCGCTACCCCTTGCGCCCAGGGCCGCCCCTACAGGCGGTGAAGCGGCCGCAGCGGCCGCTCATCCCCCCCGCGTCTCCCCTGGGGGGGGGGGGGCGGGGGGGGGCAGGAGGGATGCCCCTCCTCCCCTCCTCCCCGATGTGCGGCCCGGGGGGTGCGCCGCACAACAGGTCAGCGCGCAGGGGGAAGTGACGCGCGGCTGCAGGGGATTACGCCCCGGCTGCTCCATTTCCCCCCTGCGCCGCAAAAAAAAGATCGGGCAGGAGGGCCCCCGCGCTGCAGGACCCTGGTGGTAAGTATTTTTTTTTTATTTTTTTAGTTTTTAAAGGGGGCTCTACCGGCTAACAGAGGGGGCACTACCTGGCAAAACAAAGGGGGCACACCTGGCAAAAAAGGGGGGCACTACCTCCAGAGGGGGCAACTACCTGGCAACAAGAGGGCAACCCGGGCAAAAAAGGGGGGCACCCTGGCAAAAAAGGGGGTACTACCGGGCAAAAAAGGGCACTACCGGGCAACCAGATGGGGGCACTACCTGGAAACCCAAATGGGGGCACTACTGGCAACAGATGGGGCACTCCCCGGGCAAACAGATGGGGCACACCTGGCTAACAGGGGGGCACTACCGGCAAAAAGGGGCACTACCGGGCTAACAGATGGGGGCACCCCGGCTAACAAGGGGGCACTACCTGGCAACAGAGGGACATCTACCTGGCAACAGAGGGGACATCCCCGGGGCAAACGATGGGGGGACTACCTGAAACCAAGGGGGGCACCTGCCTGGTTAAAAAAGGGGGCACCTACCGGGCTAAAAAAGGGGGGGCATCTCCTGGCTAACAAAGGGGGGCATCTCCCTGGCACAAGGGGGCCTACATGGCTACAAGGGGGCATCGTACCGGCCTGTAAGGGGCACTAACTGGTTATGGGGGGCTACTACCTTGGCTAAAGGGCATCTACCTGGCTTTCTTCCAAAAGCCGTTATGCATTTAGGTTGAGTGGGTGTGGCTTTTTGAAGGGCGTGGCATACCGACAAGATGGGCGCGCCGCCCACTAAAGTCTCCTGCTTTTTCATTTTCGAAAGTTGGCAACTATGTTTTAAGTTATGGCAAGGATGGTGGTAGTGACTGTGAGCATCAGGAAGGACAGCTGAGGCCAGGGGACCCCTGGAGCAGGAAGAATTTCATCTGATAAATCTGTGACATCTGACCATGTAAGTGAGTAAGTTTTGTAAGCACTGAAAGTGGCTTATTAATGCCGCAAAGTCAGGACCACGCAAAAAAAAAAAAAAAAAAAGTGTGCTATTGAACCTCTGGCTAAAGAGTAAAGTGTTTGTCACAACAAGAACCATCTACTGCATCTGTATTTTATGTTATAAAAAATACTTTTTTTTAAAATTGCCAAGCACCTACATATACAGGGGTACGGAAAAGTATTCAAAACCTCTTTAAATTTTCACTCTTTGTTTAAATTGCAGCCATTTGGTAAGAATCAAAAAAGTTCATTTTTTTGCTCATTAATGGTACACTTTTCATCTCCCACCATCTTTAAGGAAAAAAAAAAAACAGAAACGTGGGTATTTGTGCAAATTTATTAAACAATCAAAACTGAAATATCACATGGTCTTAAGTGTTCAGACCCTTTCTCATATTGAATAGAAAAAGCCCCCCCTTTTGAGCTAGTACAGCCATTTCATAATCTTCTTGGGAATGATGCAACAAGTTTTTCACACCTGAATTTGGGATCCTCTGCCATTCTTTCCCTTGCAGATCCTTTCCAAATTCCCTCAGGTTGGATGGGAACGTTGGTGGAAAAGCCATTTTCAAATCTCTCCAAGATACTCAATTGGGTTTAGGTCAGGGCTCTGGCTGGGCCAGTCAAGAATGCTCACAAGAGTTGTTCTGACGGCCAAGCTTTGTTATTTTTAGCTTGTACTTAGGGTCCATTGTGTTGGTTGGAAGATGAACTACGGCCCAGTTTTGAAAGGTCCAGAGTACTCTGGAAGAGTTTTCATCCAGGATATCTCTATACCTTGGTCGCATTCCTCTTTCCTTCAATTTCAACTAGTTGTCCTTGCCCCTGCAGCGAAAAAACACCCCCATAGCATGATGTTTGCCACCCCCATGTTTCAAGTGTTGGGTTTTGTAATTGGGCAGGTGATGACATTGCCTGGATTTGCCCACCATACTGCTTAGAAATTAACCCCGAAAACTTAAAAACCGTCTCTTCAGCCCAGAAATCTTTTCTCATAGTCGGGGACCCCTTCATGGTTTTTTTCAAACGTTTTGGGCTTTTCAAAAGTTTTGCTTGATAGACCCTTTTTCCTTTTCTAAAACCCAATTGGTGGGGGGCTCAGCAGGATAGTTGACTTTGGGCACTTTCTCCCATCTCCCACTGCACTCTGGAGCCAGCCACAGTGATCTTGGGGGTTCTTTTACCTCTCTTTTTTCCCCCAATTGCTTAGTTTGGCTGGATGGCCAGATCAAGGGGAGCGTTTTCACCGCCCCTTCTTCATTTAAGGGTTATGGAGGGCCACTGTGCCTTAGGGAAACCGAGTGCCCGCAGAAAATTCTTTTGTATACTTGGCCAGATCTTGCCTTGCCCCAATTCTTTTCCACTCCGTGGGGGAGTTTTCCCCAGACCCATGATTCCAGTGCTCTGACGGGACTGTGAGGCTTAATAGAAGGGGTGTGCCTTTTCCAAAAAAAAGTCCAATCTTTTTAAATTTAAACACAGCGGAATCCCCAAGAAAAAAAAGAACCATCTAAGAGGATCGAAGGGAAAAGACAGCATGGTTAAATATTAGTGTCACAGCAAAGGGTTTAATACTTTTGACCAGTGACATTTAGTTTTTCTTGTTCAAAAAATTTGCAAAAATATCTACTTTCTGTTTTTTTTTTTTCTTTCAAAATAGGTACAGAATGTACATTAATACAAAAAAAGAACTTTGGGATCGCACCCAAAAGGGTGCCAAAAAACAAAGAGGAAATAGAAAAGGGCTAAAACTTTCCATACCCCTGAATTTTACAGCCAACTTTAAAATGCCCATCTGAATTAAAAAGCCATTTTTAATTTTTGTATACAAGCACTGTGTCTTTGAATTTCAGTAAAGATTTGACAGAAAGGCCTCACCTTGGCAAGTAAGTTGGGGAAAACATGTGGAAAAAACCGTGCCTCAACCGCGCCAGACCCCGCAAATTAGACCCACGAAGGAAAATGGTTGGCACCAGTAGAAATGTAATAAAATTCCAAACGATTTAAAATTTTAAATTCTTTTAAAAACAGCCCAATAGAGCCACCTGGGAAAACAAAAGTGCACAAAACGACAGACAGAGGGGGGATGGGGTGACGCTTTTGGGCTTAATTTCGCCCTTATCATAGCTCCATAAAAACAACAACCCCCTCTTATATGTATAAATCACATATAGCATAATTAAAAAAACATACACACCCGGTAGCATGCTTTTCAAGTGTTTGTGCCGGGAACCAAACATCCGCTCGTTCCGCCAAACCGAAACAAAAACCGGGAAATGTACGCAAGAGAACCTCGTT
>JAODAL010074266.1:0-14436 GCA_025379985.1 Phyllomedusa bahiana
GGCGGGGGCCATCGTTCCCTCCCAAGGAGAACCCGCTTGTCCAGGGGAAATGGGGAAAACGACGACCTTGCAAGATGAATCAGCGTGGATCGGCCGGGGTTTTTCCACACACCAATCCCTTTAGGCCAGCTACATCACCCCATAAGCCTCACCCCAAACTTGAGAAATGATCGGGGTTCAAACTACCTGCCTCACCACAATTTCTGATGCCCCACCCCCTAAGCCACACAGCTGCTGACAGTTTCCCCTCCATTTCCACCAACCATTTTTAAACCGGGGGGACGGGGTATTGCCACCCACCCCACCCTCTTCATTGTGCCACTGTCTGCCTCATCTGCGCTTGTGGCTTCCGGCCCTCCACCTGTGTCTTTGTGCCACTCTCTGACCTCAGCGTTGCTCCTGCCGCCTCCCCTCCACTTCTGTCATTTGCCACTCTGTGGCCTACTCCTTTTTTTTCCACCTCCAAATGTCTTTGTGCCAATCTGACCTCATGCTGCTGCCACCGGGTCACCTCTACTCTCTGCCCATTGTGCCCCTGGGGCCCTCCTCCTTTTTTTTGCCACCCCAAAAATTCATGTGCCATTTTCGACCTCATGCTGCTGCCCGTGACCTCCACACTGTTCATTGTGCCACTCTGGGGCCCTACTCCTGTTTTTTGCCACCTCCAAATGTCTTTGTCCCACGGAGACCAAACCAAGCCCCTCTGCATATTTAAGCTGGCCAACGTTCAACAACCCGCAGGCTCTGTGCACCCCTGAAAAGCTTTTTTTTAAAAGTGATTTCGTCCCAAGTAATTCAAAACGAATTTTTTTGTGGGAAATTGGGGCGAAGTGACAAAAACCGAATTTTGAGAAATTCGCCCATCTCTAGTCATATGCACCCCATTAATGGTATCAACAAAAATATCCACTCATCCCGCAAAAAAAGCCCTTAATCAGCTCCTTATATGGATAAATTAAAAAGTTATGGCTATCAGACAATGACGACATAAAAACGCAATTTTTTTAAAATGCATTTCTATTGTGCAAAAGTAGTAAAATATAAACTGTATAAAATCTATATCATTGTAATTGTACTGCCCCATAAAATTAAACCTTCATTTTACCCCGCCGCGAACACTTTTTAAAAATAACCAAAAAAAACAATTTTGGAACTACCTTTCCCCCCATTTTCATGCCCAATGCAAAAAAAAAAACCTATGGAACACCAGTGCATCCAAAATGTATGATACACCCCTAGATGAGATCCATGAGGGGTATTGATTCCAAAATGGGATGACTTCTGTTCTGCTACTTTGGGGGCTTTGCAAATGTGACATGGCACCCACCAAAACTGTTTCCAAAACCAAATAGCGCCCCTTCCCTTGTATGTCCTCCTTGCCCCAAAACAGCAGGTACACACACATGTAGGATTTTGCCAAACTTTTGGGAAAAATTGTGTAACAAAATTTCGGGCTTTTTTTTTCCAGGGTTTTTTGTAAAAATTTAAACATTTTAACTAAAACAGAGTTGGGAAAAAAAGTCTTCAGTTTCACAGCCAACACTAAAAAAAATTGTGAAACCCTTTGGGGTCGAATACTCCCTGCCCCTTGGGGTATATTCCTTAAGGGGGGGTAGTTTCCCCAAAGGGCTTTTTAGGGGGTTTATTTAATTTTACCCCTAGGGTTCCCAAACCGGAATTGGGGCCAAAAAAAGAAAAGAAAATGAACCCCAGAGTCCAGGGGCTCCTTCTACTCTGAGGCCTTGGTTGAGACAAAAAGCGCAGTAGGGGGACATATATAAAGCAAACGGGGAATTATTTTGAGTTGCATTTCCTGGGGACATTTTTCCCTAAAAATGGTAAAAAAATTAAAAAAAGCAAAAAAGGGCAATTTTGGGAAATTTTACCTCCATTTTGCTTTTAATTTCTGTGAAACACCTAGAGGGGGAACAAACTTTCCCAAATGTTTTTTTAAAAAACTTTTAAGAGGTTTTGTTTCCTTATAGGGGTCATTTTGGAGTACAAAAATACAGCCCCCCCCAAAGCCACACAAACGGCTGGTCCCAAAAAAAAAAACTATTTTGCAAATTTTCTTTAAAAATTTTAAAATTACACTAATTTCTAACCCCCTAATGTCGTAAAAAAAAAAGACATTTAAAAAAAATTTTGCCCAAACCACATAACTATTGGTAGATCTAGCTATAAACTAATTTTTTATGGAATAATTATCTTCTTTCATCCCGAAAAAAAAAGGATGTATGGACCAAAAATTCTTTCAACTTAAATCACAATGTGTCACAAAAAACAGTCTCGAAACACTTATAGGAAAATGTCAAAAATTATTCCACATAAAATTAACAAAATCAATTTTAAAAAAAGGGGGTCGTCAAGAGCCCAAAACTGGGTTTGATTTTAAGGGGGTTTAAAACAAGCAGAGAAATAAACAGTCGGAGATTGTGGTCAGTAACCCTCTTTTTGTATGGAATGACAAAAAAAAATTTTTAAAAATAGATACTGTAATTTTTATCAAATATAAATGTAGGATAAAATATGAAGCTAAAAACCCTGAGGCCTAGAGGAACGGTGTTCGCTCCTCTCTGTGGCCTCTATCCATATGCATCTCTTTCAATCACCAATAAGCGCTTCCCGTATAGTAAATAACCTCTACTTCTTGTTCTCATAGTATGTTGTAGAACTTTTTCTCAGGAGTAAATTTAAAAATCTTCTGTTTGGGGAGTCAAATTCAAGCAGCTACAGCATATAGAGGACTCCCCAAATTATAATCCAGCTATTTAATCTGAAAACAAGCCTTGTTTCACTGATATAAGGGCCAACACCTGCTTTAGGAAGATGTCTTCTTTTTGAGATATCTCTTTCTTCCTTATAAAGAGTTCAGAGTTAACGTAGCTAAACTGAGCTTTGGGGTTCCAATCGGCACTTCTGCTATATAAAAAACAATTAGTAGTGTACATGGCAAATGTATGTGGCAATCAAACTGATACCGAGATGTTTGTATTGGAGAGTCCAGGAACTTAAAGTTTTCCTTCCCCACACTTCCCTAACTTTAAATCTTGCAGCCCCCCCTCTTCCTTCTTCCAACTTTTTCTTTTTTGTTTATCAACAAGTGGTGTTATTTTCCTCAAATGTACCTATTGTATTTTTTTTCATGCTGTTGCCTTGCTTATCCAATAGTTCATGCTTACATTTTTACAAGTCTTTATGTTACTCAAGGTTAAAAATGTTTGCATCACAACAATGTCTCCAACATGTTGAAGATCTTGCATTCTGACTTCTCTTCTGCTTAAAATAAAATTGGCATGCACAATAAAACCTTATATTGCATTTCTTAATCACATTACACAGGTTTACTCATTGAGAATAGGTGATGGTTACAACTTACCTCCTCTCCCTCCCTGCACAATGACCTCTGCAAACAATTTACAATCAGATAATTAAAATAGATATGAATAAAATATTTGTGTCAGTATCTGGTTTTAAAGAGCTATTCCATGAAGCTTGTAGTTTGTACATTGTGTGGCCAGTACTCTGTTACATTAGAGGTAAGCAAACACACGCATGCAGCGCAGTAAAAAAAATTGAAATAGGAACTTCTTTTGTGAAGTAAACAAAAAAGAAATCATACATTTCTTTATTCCCATCTAAAGTATCCATTTAATCTGACCACTGCTGGTGTTCACACAGATGCCCAGTTTTTTTTGCATAGGTCCCACCACCTTACTTTCAATAGCGCTAAGGAAGGTGTATCATGGAGTGTACCTGTGTGAACATATCCTAAAACTTTTTTTACAGTCTCAGAAATTTCTGTCTGAAGAAACCTGATCATTTGTGAATACATAATGTTGATTTGGGTTTCATATAGTATTTTTGCAGCATTAATTGTTAGCCTAAACCAGGATGTGTCAAAGTATAAAGACTTAAACTTTTTCTTTTAGATTTTTAATGCTTGTTTTTTTTTTATAGCTTACAAATAGTGTTGAGCGATGAAATCCGCAAAATTGAAATCGGAGCAATATTAACTAAAATCTTGGTCCAGATGAAGAGATTATTTCTCTTAAAATCATGATCAATATAATCACACCATCGGTGATTCCAATCGCGCCATTTTTGGCACTTCCATGACATATTGAGGCCACCAATCGCGCACACTGGGGGGGGTGGGGGGTGGGGGGGGGGGGGGGGTAAAGAACATCACCACTGGGTGGTGTAGGATCTCATTGGCTGCTGAGATCACATGAACCTATTTTTATCTATGTCACTGCGCTTTCCCTGATCGGAAGTGCCGCCATTAGCTTCTATACAGCGAACTAGTACGGATCACTGTCTCCACTCTCTGTTATAGAGATTATTTCCAGCATTCGATTTTACAACTGAAAAGGAACTTTGATAGAGTAGTTAGATTAGGTACATAAGAATACAGATTCAGTTAGTATTATAAGAGATTGGAAACCACTCCAGTGGCTCTGAACAGCACAGTCTGTGGGGGGAAGCCTGCACCGGAGGGGCAGATTGTGCATCAGACATATTTCTCCTCTCAAGCCATGCTAACATAGCACCCAATTGTATTTCTGCGTTGCCATCCGCCACAGTCTGAATTCAGGGTGTCACTTTCTTGTGGGGTGCAGGTCAGCATTTATACACACACCGCCACTTTATTAGGTACACCCATGCTATAAACGGGTTTGTACCCCCTTTTGCCTTCATATCTGCCTCAATTCTTCGTGTCATAGATTCCACAAGTTGTTGCAATGATGCTCAATTGTACCCAAGGGGCCCAAAGAGTCCAAGAAAATATTCCCACACCATGACACCAACCTACCACCAGCCTGAACCGTTAATACAAGGTCATGGAGATCCAGGCTTTCAAGTTTGCTGACAGTACGCCAAATGTCCTGACCCCTAAATCCAGTCCGAATGTCGCAGCAGAAATTGAGACTTCAGCAGACCAGGCAACGTTTTTTTCCAATCATCTACTGTCCAATTTCGAAGAGCTTGGCAAAATGGAGCCTCAGTTTCTGTTCTTAGCTGAAAGGAGTAGGCACCCGGTGTGGTCTTTCTATCTGCTGTAGCCCATCTGCCTCAGAGTTCGCCGTACTGTGCGGTATCAGAGATGCTCTTCTTCCTACCTTGGTTGAAACGTGGCTATTTGAGTCACTGTTGCCCATTCCTATCAGCACGAACCAGCCTGCCCCTCTCCTTTGACCTCGGCATCAACAAGGCATTTTTTCCCCCACAGGACTGCCGCTCACTGGATGTTTTTTATTTTTCGACCATTCTCTGTAAACCCAAGAGATGGTTGTGCGTGAAAATCCCAGGAGATCAGCAGTTTCTGAAATAACTCCAGACCAGCCCTTCTGGGCACCAACAACCAATTCCACATCAAATCACTCAAATCACTTTCTTCCCCATACTGATGCTCGGTTTTGAACTGCAGGAGGAATAGTCTTGGACCGATTTCCTACATGCTAAATGCCTGAGTTGCCCGCCATGTTTATTGCCACTGATTAGAAATTAAGTGTAACTAGCAGCTTGGACAGTGTACCTAATAAAAGCTGCCGTTGATTGTATGATCACTCATATTTGTCCTCTCAAGCCACTTTGAAATAGCAACCAATATTATTTCTGCGTTGCAAGCTGCCACAGTCTGAGTTCAGGATGTCACTTTCTTCTGGGAAGCACGTCTGCATTCATAACTCATATTTGTCCTTTAAAGTCAATCTCATATATCACCAAATTCACTAAAATAGTGGTTCAAATACTTATTTCTTCCGGCACTTTTTTATTCTGAGGGTCAGTAAGTGCATCTGAGCGGCTTTGGGGTCATGCTGTCTGTAAAAGAAACCAAAAATTTATTAAGGTCTTATTGAAAAAAAGCTTATTTCACACGCTTCAAGGCCATCAGCGGATATTGAGGGGCCACCCTCCTTGATCCACGATCAAAATCAAAAGTCAGCAATTTCCTTCAACCCACTTCATTTGACAGAAAATGCAGGGAATTATGAGACAGGCCTCGTTGACAAACTGAAGACAATCTGTGCATCTTCTTCAACGTTCTAATGTCAACGGTGAACAAAGTCAGCAACGGCCAGCAGTAGAATGGCAAGTAGCCGTACACAGCAGATTGGAATTTTTTTTTTTTAAAAAGTCCAAATTTTTTTTTGCAAAAATTTTTATTTGGGGTCCCTAAGGAAAATTTTTTCTGGGTTTTGGGTCGGCTACTTTAAAATGGATGCCCCGGGGGCCAATAGGGAAATATTCCCCGTCAGGGGGGCCTAATCAAAAAAGGTGCCCGGTGATAGTTAAAAATAGGAAGTAGTAATGGGGGGGGGCACCCCCTTGATTTTGTGCATGGTTCCCTGAAACATTAATAGTGACTGACAGCAGCCCCGGGTCTCACCGCACCCACTTTTAACTAAGGGCCCTGCCAGCCCGAACCCCCGTGTTTTCCCCCTTGGGATGTTTTGTGCACCAATATATGACAAGTTTTTGGGCCCGGGCAAAAAGGGGAAGGGGTTCCTGCCCGTTACAATTGCCCTTTCCAGTACCGGGTCTTTTTTGGGCCCCATCCGTGCTTCCCTGTACCGTGTGGGTACGCCGTCCCCATGTTTTCATTTAGCCCTTGAAAGGAAAGGATTATTAGCCTTTGGGAAATTTTTTTTTGTGCCCGTTGTAGCCTAATTGTCTTTGAAAAATGTTCCAGTTCAGTTTTCTGTTGTGGGTGCTAATTCCAGCTTCACCCCCGTTTTTGGGGCCGGGAAAAAGAAACCCGGTGGGTTTCCCCCTTTCCCATAGACTTTTTAATGGGGGGAAACGGAGATTTAACCCAAACAAAGATTTGAAAACCCGGAGGGTATTCCACAAAAAACTTTGGGAAAAATACTCGGAAAAAGATTATTGGGCCGGAAATTTGGCTCACTACTTACAAATACTGCTGCAAAATATCCCATAAAATAACACCGTGTTAATCCAGCCTAAAGGTGCCAGTTCACAGGTATGTTTTCATTAGGTTTCTTGACCCGTTTTAAAAACCCCAAAATTAAAGGGTGGGACAAAAAAAGAATTTATAGGTTGGGTTTTATTTTTAATTTCTCCAGTTATAAATCACCCATTAATCAAGGAGGCAAATATCAACTACAAGGGATTTTAAAACAAATTTTGCCCACAACCCCCCAAAAACTAATTTTCCCACAACCCATTGGACTAACCTTTAACTACCCAAAATTGGGGATAGATTCCCCCCAAAATTTAAACTTTTAATTTCTCCTCCTAATTAAATTTTAAAAACCCAAAGTATTCAAAAGGGCCCCGGTGGCCCAAAGGGGTCAAAGTTCCAAGGGTCTTTTTTCCCGTCTGGGCAAATTCTGGGTGGTGATTGTTTTTGTTTCCTAGCTGTCTTTTTTGCTCTGCCAGTTTTGAAATTTTTCTGGTTTGGGGTTTTTTTGGCTTTTTCCCTTTTGGTTAACCCCCGCTCCCGTCCTTTGGTACCCCCCACTTTCCTTGAAATTTTACCTCGGGGCCCCTATGATTTCTGTTTTTTTGGGTTTTCTGTGGTGGGCCCGTTCCTTGTTTTTTTGTAAAAATTTGCATCTGTCTGTTTGGGGACAGGGTTTAATAGGTTACAGCTCAGAAAAATGGGTTTGAGTGCGGGTTGGGCCCTTTTTAGGGAGGTTGCCCCGCTTAAGGGCGGGTAAGCCCGGGGAAGACAGGGACCCCCTTTCCATAGTCTTGAGAGAAAGTGTTTCCTAGTGTTCCTGACAATCAGTGTAAAAGTTCCTTCCATCTACATCCCTCGACCACGAACCTTTGTCGCCTGTCCTGACCTTCCTGCCTGTCCCCAACTTCAAGCCTGCTTTGCGATTCTGTACCACACCTCGGCGCCCACCGCAGGCAAGTCACGCCAGTAGTAGCAACCTAGGGATTCGCTTGCCGCAGCAAGTACAATCCGCTTTGCCGTGAGCTCTGGTGAAGACCAGTGGGCCCTTCAACTCCGCTGCCTGGTGCGGTTTACACCATCGCCTGCAGAGCGTCAGAGGATCCATTACTCTTGCCGTTACAATGGCATTTGGCTTCCTTTTAAAGACCACTTGGTCTGCAATTATTGTACTCACAAAAATGGCTATACACTGCAGTACTGAAGTGCAAGTGATCAAACAATAAAATTGTTTTTTTTTTCTTGGAACATTGTATGTTGAATGTGATTTTAAGGTACAATATCCCAAACACTGATCTAGATCTATAATTATGGACATTTTACTTGTAAAACATCTTTATTAGTGACGTGCATGAAGCGATTGGTGGCCTATTAGAACCTCTCTACAGTACAGTGCGGACTACATGTTCTGTACTTCTCTTTGCCAGGGTGAGTTGCTCCTTTGGTCATCAGGTAAGGGTGGCCACCGTTCCTTTTTTGTGGTACATTGTGTATAAATAACATGAAAGTGATTTCCAGCTTCCAGCAGCTCTTTCTGACTGTTATACATATAAACTTGCTTTATCTGTAAGTTATATGCATCATTTTCTTTAACCTTCATTTTGTTTGGTGACATTTTGTGGGATCAAAACCAGTTACCAGTTTTCCATATAATTATGCTTTTAACATACAATGGTCATTGTATCAGAACTCATTAACATTGTACGTTGAGGGACCACTGTACTGTAGTATATAGCAAAAAATGATCAAGCGATACCATGTTCATGCTCTGAAGGGGGCTAAAAATTGCTGTAAATGTTTTGCCTAAAGTTGAAAAAAAAATATAAGTTAAAAAAATTCTAATGTAAAAAGAAACCCTTTTATCATATAAAAAATTAGCAATGAAATAATGGCATAATTGGTGTCGCCATGTCTGTAAAGGTCAAATCTAGTACAAATTCATGTTATTTATCCCTCACAGAGAACAGCATAATAAAAAAAAAAAACAATTCCCAATGCCAGAATTCTGTTTTGGTTATCCTGTCTCCCAGAAAAAAAATTGAATAAAATGCGATCAAAAATGTTTATGCACCTTAAATTGGGGCCAATAAAAATTTTGCACTACCCTGCAAAAAATGAGTCATCATATAGGTCTTATAGTGCAAAAATCTTAAAGTTTATGGTCATAAAATATGCCAATGGAATGCTAATTAAAAAAAAAAGTTTCATATTCTTCTAAAAGTAAAATGAAATACATCACCTGACTTATAGGGATCTGCATAATAAAGGTAATCTGTCACTTATAACATATGATGTACAAACACCGCCCCTCCCCCACAAAAAAAAAAAAAAAAAACTTGCACGATTGCATTTTTCCCCTTATACTATTCCACAGACATTTTTTCTGTTTTTCCTGTATATTATATGATACGGCAAAGGGTATCATTAAAAAGTACATCTTGTCCTACAAAAAAACCTTCATACTGCTGTCGTTGGAAAAATAAAAAAGTTATGGCTATTGGAAGGCGGAGAGGAAAATTGCAAAACAAAAAATGAAAATGGGCTGGTTCTGTAGGGGTTAAACACGTCCGACAATCAGATATTTAGGTGATTATGAGCATTGCATACGTTTGTTATGTATTTAGCTGATCTTGGAAAGGTTATTTTTAAAATAGGTAACTATTGCTGAAGTTTTTTATTGTTTAATTTTAAAATGCTGTAAGTATAACTTAATCACATTGAGGTGGCAGAAAGAGTTAAATTTTGAGCACTGGCCAAATACAACTATTGGATATCTCATTTCCACAAGGCAACACTTTTGCTGTACTTTGCTGCAATATCAAATAACACAGTACTACCACTTCCTTATAGCAAAGTGACATTCACGTCAGCTATCCAGAATGTTCTGGAGAAATGAAGTTTATATTTATAGCTTTCCTTAAAGTCAGAATTTCTACATAGGTCTCTTTGAGATGTATGTTGCAATCTGTACATACATTGCAACATTCAATGTGTTATTATTAATTATTTTTATGTTGAATGAAAAAAATGACAGTTTCACAGTACAATGTACTTTGTATTTAGCTGTATCTTTTCATCTGGTTGTTTTTCCACACCTTCTATGACTACTTTTGATCATAAAAGTGAGGCCCTTGAGTTCTTGTTTGAATTTCTAACTAGGCACTGAAAGTACATGCACCAGAATAACTGGTTTCACTCCTTTTCAATAATACTCAAAGCAGCAAAAAAATATAAAAGTATTTAGAAAATTCTAAGAAAAATTGCTTAGCACTATGTATTTTGTGATATTTCTTAAGTGAAGTACTTATTCCCAACCTTTATAGAGACAATTTGTGAAACTCATCAGCGTAAAACAATTACATAAAAAAACTATGCAAACACAGAAATGCTCTCTAGAAAAGAAAGTGTTTATTACATAGGATTACATAGAGTGGGAGCTATAGAAGGATTAAAATGGCTTGTTTGTTTGTATCGTAGGCTTGTTGAAAAGGGGGGTCCTACACAAGCTTTATACTTTTAAAAATAAAAGATTTAGTAAACCCTTTGGGGTTATGCCACTCTTCAGAACCCCTATGGCGCTGTTCAGTGCCTTAAAACATATCCCTAGGTACATCCTTATCAACTAAAAATTTTATTTGTTCCAAGTCATTGTAACCTGAACATTGTAATTGGGCCCAAACTCTTTGGAAAACTGGGAACTGGTTTAGAAACCCCAGTAACTTCAGCCAAAGTACAGTATATATATTACTGGCAAATGGCAGAACATTAAAAAAAAAATAAAACGTGTATTTATATATATAAAATTTTATATATAATATAAATATATATGTTCACACGGTGTAATTTCAGGCCATTTCAAGTGTATTTGCGTGAAATACGGCGAGATGCATGACGAAATTACGAATCCATTTTCTATAGAAAAATGGATTACGCCCCCCTCCCCCCGGGCGTAAAATAGTTTGTATTGTACGCCCGGGGATAGGAAATGTCAAGTCCCGATCAGTGCACTCCCAAACACCCGGCGTAATTAAAGGGGCGACTTATCCCCGAAATTACCCGTGTAAACATCCCTTAGTTTGCCTGCCGCGGGGTCAGATTTTGTTTAGGGTCAAAATTTATTTTAAAAAACTTTCTCATACACTGACACATAAATTTACATAGGAAACACTGTATTAAATTAAATATTTAAATAATTTTTGACGAGCCTAAAAAAAAAAAGGTAAACGAAATAAATGAAACAAGGTAAAAGCAAAGCAGAATAGAAAAATGAAAAGGGGTAGATAACAGTGCGCGTAAGAGTTGGGAAGTAATACATTTTTAGTGTATGATAGGGAACTACAGTCTATACAGTACAGGTCAATAAGAGTACAAGTAGAAGAGGTGAATAGTAGTACAAGTAGTGCAGTTCAATAGCAATACATGTAGTACAGATAGAGGGTAATAAATAAATGTGACTGGTAAATACAAAATTTTGTAGTAAGGTAAGGAGCAGTAAAATTTACAGAAAATTTTGAAAGGGACAGTAAAATATAGAAAGAAAAAAATACAGTAGGGAGGAAAAGGTTTTAGGCAACGTCTACACGACAATGATTTACTTTCGGATTTTTAAGCGGATCAGGTATTTAGAGTCTGCAAAAATCCCAAATTATAAAACAACCCTTGGCCCAATACAAAATTTTGAGCTGTAGTAACTAGTTGGATTTTCTAAGGTCGTATCTGAAATCCAAAAAATCTTAGAACATGTTCTATAATCCGCTAATTGCAGCTAACATTCGTCAGTTACAGCATAGGATGGTGCTAGTGCCATCCTGCACTGTTTAATCCCTTAGACGCCGCAGCCATCTTTGCCACGGCATCTAAATAAATGAGAAACGTTGCCGCACACCGTTCCTCACTTCGGCAAATTTGCAGGGCCCAAATCGCTTAACATGGCAGCTGGAAGCCTTATGAAGACTTCCATCGTCTCCATGTTTTTGTTTTGTACTTTCCAACCCCCGGGAGGGAAATTTTAAAACTTTATCTTTGTACCCCTAATGCATTGTATTACAGTGCTTAGCTGTTTAAAAATTTCGCTCCCATAGTGGTGTAGTATCTGGGGGAAAGTCAAAGTAAAAAAAAAAAAAAGTTTAAAAGTTAATAAAAAAAAATAAAAAAAAAAAATTAAAAGCTAAATCACCCCATTTTTTTCCCTTTTTTCAAATAATAAAAATAAAAAAAAAAAAAATGTTACCATTTGGTATCACCGCATCCAAAATATCCGATGTTTAAAATTAACACTTTATCTCGCCGCTAAACACCGTGAAGAAAAAAAATTCCAAATTTAAAATTTGCTTTTTTGGTCATTTTGGCCCCTAAAAATTGGAATAATTGTAAAAAAAAGTCACTGTATTCCATACTGATGCACTAAAAAGTACACAAAAAACGTGCCCCCCTCATCAAGTCCTAGGTGTTGTACAAAAAGTTTTTGGTCCAGAAAAGGTTTGGGGAATTTTTTCATGGTCCAAAAAACTAATGAAAAATCTACACGTTTGGTATTGTCGTTCATCAACAGTAAAATCAAATAACACAGAATTTTTTACCAAAGATTGAACACTGTAAAAGCAAAACACCTAAAAATGGCAAGAAATTTTTTTTTTCACATTTTCCCCCCACTTAAATTTTTTTGCGGTTTTCCAGTATTTAGGGGAATATGAAAAAAAAAAAATTATTAGAAAGTACTCTTGTCCCCAAAATCACCCTCATAATCATGTAACTGGAAAAAGAAAAAAATGTATGGCTTTCGAAGGCAAAGGGGAAAAAAACTTAGAGCCGGTTTTATGACCGTTCGTCGGGAAGGGGGTTAAATTTTAAAATTTTTTAAGTGACAGTTTTTGGAAGTGATTAAATATGACAGAGACAGGCAGAAGGGGGACAGGAATTATCACCTTTTTTTGTGAGTAACTTTTTTTTCGAAATAGATTTTTTTTCTATTTCACTGTTGTAAAACCCTTTCAGTCATTTGCCTTTATCCTACCCACCCTCTTTCCCCTGAGAATTCTGTCCCCAATATGTTCATTCTTTACCCCCACCCCTGTACATTACCATGCACTACTCATTACTACTCTTTTGTGGTGCCACGAAACGCCGCTCATAAAACATCCCCTGAAACCTCACTGCATTTTTTTTCCCGCTTCTCCAGAGGGGACATTTCTCCTAACCATGGTCCACCCTCCTTTACTGGCACTCCCACCTCCTCTTTGGCCTCCCACAGAAACCCTGTAATCGTTATTAAATTTTGTTTGCAGTCTTTTCCTCCCCTTTTAAATGTCGTTCTGGAAATCCCGTTCTTCTGTAACAACTCCTGTTTTCAGACTGTTCCTTTTTTGACTCCCTCAAAACCCCTAGCTTCACAAAAAAATTGGCTCCGCAATCTGACACTGCTTCCCTTGTTGCTCTCACCTGTGGCGGCCTACACTTCACCCACACCCCCAGACCTGAGAACAGGCAGGGTGAAGGAGTCAGCATATTTCTTTCTCCAAACTGCACTTACCAGGTCATTCCTCCTACACTTTCCCTCAATTTCCCCTCTTTTGAGGTCCACACCCATAGACACTATTGGCCATGTTCTCTCAGCCTCACCCCGCCAGTTTTGGATCAATTTGCGGCCTGGCTCCTTCATTTCCTCTCTACTGAAATACCCACTCTCATCATGGGTGATTTCAACCCCCCCATTGATGACCACATGCCCCCCCTGCCTCTCAGTTTCTTTATGTCTTCCCTTGACCTCTCCCAAATTACAGTAAAGTGTTCGGTTCGAGTTCGAGAAAATCGAGATGTTCGACTTGAACTTAACTTTTTTCAAATGGTTTGATCAACACTAATCCTCTCTACTTTTAAACCTACACAACCCCCATTGGAAATTCCATCAGGAGATTTTGCTTTCTGTATCATCTCTATGCGGTTGTTTATACACTACCTATTATACACCTCTTTCCGTGTCATCACTCCTGTGCTGCCATCAAACACCAGTGGCTGTCTGTCCGCTGTCTCTGACATCATGCTCTCCTTCTATCTTAAACTAAACCTCACTAAAACTGGACTTCTTGTCATCTCATCGTTTATTAACCGACCCTACCCTGCTATTTCTGTTTCAGTGTGTGGTGCCACCATAACTCCTAGGCCAGCAGGCCCGCTGTCTTGGATTCATACTAGATTCTGATCTATCTTTCACCCCCTATATTCAATCCCTTGCTCGTTCCTGTCACCTCGACCTCAAGAACATCTCCAGAATCCGTCCTTTTCTCACTGTGGAAACCATTCAAACTCTTATTGTTGCTCTTATTCTTTCTCGTCTTGACTACTGTAACTCCCTGCTTATCAGGCTCCCCCTCTGTAAACTCTCCCCTCTCCAATCTGTCCCGAATGCAGCAGCCAGGCTCATCTTTATTTCCTGCTGCTATACTGATGCCTCTACCCTGTATCACTTGCTGCACTGGTTGCCCATTCAGTACAGAATGCAAATTAAAATT
>JAODAL010074267.1:0-14435 GCA_025379985.1 Phyllomedusa bahiana
GGTAATAACCAAAATGCCGTGCTCCGTTCCAAATTTCACCGCCGGCTGGCGGAAGTACGTATCCCAAATCAAAAGCGGATACGGGTGCACGTCTGCCCGAGACGTAATGCGGGGCGCCGTGCGCCAAGGAATCCAAAATTTCGAACGGTAAAACTCAGCAACTTATTGAAACCAATAAGACAGCAACACAGCAACTCAACCCCCTCACGGGTGATAACACAGACGCGTTTCGGGTATATTACCCTTGTTCACTGTAATGGCAGGCTGCTGCCATCTTGGCTTCTATATGTTAAAAATACTCAAAAACCAATCACACTGCAGAAAAAATGCCTGTCATATGACATACAAAACGGGAGGCTCCCAAATCCCGGACTGGACTACATACGTAACATTATAAAGTATAATTACCATAAATTTTTGTTTATTATGGCATAAAGTTACCATAGCCCTAAAGGGGAAAACTTATTTAAAGAATAGTACTCTTATATTTTAATAAATGTACAGCATATCCGTACGAAAATTTAGACCCTGTGGTTTTTCTGGTATCTAATCTAAGGATCCATTGAGCCTCTCTTTGTCTCACTAATTTGGTCCAATTTCCCCCTCGATACGGACGTGGAATTGTATCAATAACATAAAATTTAAAAAGGAATCTATGTTTCCACTGTTTTTCTTCTAGGAAATGCTTGGCAGCTCCCGACAGTTGGCCCTGTCCCTTCCTAACACTAGAGATATGTTCCATTATTCTAGTTTTTACTTTGGGAAATGGTGCTGCCTACAATATTTCTTAAACACCCAAAAAGCAATGCACTCTAGATGTAAACAGAGTGGTGACTATTACAATTGTAAAATGCCGGATAACAAAAGCTCGTTTATTGTTTTTAATCCGTAAAAGTGGTGGTCTTCAATGCAACCCCACATGCATTACAACGAGCGCCTCCACACTTAAAGAACCCCTTTTGGGATAACCAGGTTTTATTACCTACTGTTTGTTGGGGTATATATGTGCTAGGGGATATAATGTTACCCAACGTTTTCCCTGTTTTGGGCACCACCTGTACTCCATTGGTTAGGAAAATTACCAATTTATTTCCTGCCGTAAAATGCTTAGATTTTTTTTGAAAATGGTTTTTTAATTTGATTAAAATTTTTGCTATATTTGGTGGAAAAAGTAATATTTCCCTTAGAATATCTCTGTTCCTTTTGTTTACTTTTTGCAATGAGTAAAGGTTCTTGTTTCATATGGCTGACTTTATGTTTGGCCTTCTCTATGTCTCTAGCCTTATACCCTCTTTGTTCTAATTTTGTAGTGATGGTTTTGGTTGCTGCTCTATAGTCCTCATCAAGTGTGCGTGTTCTCCTTGCCCTGACGAACTCATCATAGGGAATGGCTTTAATGGTATGGGTTGAATGGCAACTATTCGCTCTGAGAATTGAGTTACCCGAATTGGGTTTTGTGTACAGTGTAGTGGTGATCTTCCCCATTTCCATTTGTCCCTTGAATAATATATCCAGGAACGGAATGTTTGTTTTGTCACAATTACATGTGAACCATAAATTAAACAGATTCTGATTAATGTATTGCAAGAAGGACTGTATGAGCGCTACATCGTGACCCCATATTATCAAGAGGTCATCGATGTAGCGCCCATACCAAACAATTCAATCCATGTAGGGATTGTTAACATTGTATATGGCATGGTGCTCCCACCATGCCATGGTTAAATTCGCCAGGGATGGTGAAAAAGTCGCTCCCATGGGCGCTCCTATTTGCTGAATATAGTAAAGATTTTCAAATTTAAAGTAATTACTTTTTAACAAAAATTCCACCGCCAAGATGATAAATTCCTGTATATTTTTATCGTATGTTCCGTGACGTTGTAAGAAAAAGGCAAGGGCCACCAGGGCTATATCATGTGGAATGCTGGAGTAAAGCCCTATCACATTACAAGTAACCCAAGTGTAGTTAGCCTTCCATTCTTTCCCTGATAACATTTGGAGCACTGATTTGGAGTCCTTTACGTAACCCGGGAGACTTTGGACCAAAGGTTGTAGTAATTCGTCCACCCAGTTACTGAGACCCTCATTGAGGGACCCATTCCCTGAGATTATAGGACGAAGACCCGGTGGGAAAACCCCTTTGTGGATTTTAGGAGCCCCATAAAAAATTGGTACAACTGGATCTTCTTTGTACAGCAGTTTCATCTGTTTTTCATTAATGGCACCCAGGGCTATACCCTCTTCTAAAACCTTAGTTAACTTGTTTTGAAAGTGTTTTGTGGGGTCCTCTCTGATTTTTCTATATGTGTCAGCATCATCCAAAATTTCTTGTACTAGTTTGACATAAAGGCCAGTATCTAAAACTACAGTCGCCCCCCCCCCCCTTTTATCTGCCTTTTTGATGATAAGATTTTTGTTTGTTTTCAACTCTTTAGTGGCCTTTATTTGGGACCACGTCATATTGCTATGTTCCTTACGTTTATCTTTTCTCTTTTGAATATTTTTATTGTGTAGTTTTAGGAGATCCCGCTCCATGACATTCTGAAAATTTTCTAGGGCAGGTACCCTTGCTTTAATAGGGTAAAAGCTTGGGTTAGGCATATGATGTTGAACATGTTGTGGTACCTCCTGTGTAGACCTATCTGTAGTTCCCTCTCTGTTAAGGCCCTGTAATGTGTTTAGGGCTAATTGTTCTTTAAATTGTAAGAATTCAAATTCATTAGATATGCAATGAGTAAACTGATCTACTTCTTCCTGTACATCATCCCCCTCAAAAAAATGTAATTTGACCGTAAGCAGTCTAACAAATTTATTGATGTCCATCAAAGTATCAAACAAGTTAAAGTCCTGTGTTGGCACAAAGTTGAACCCCTGCTTAAGGACCTCCAACTGAGTATCAGTCAAAATCACAGGGGTTAGGATGATAACTTCCATGGTCTATTCTACACTTTGTATATTCGTTTGTGTTGTGCAAATGTCCTTGCTGATTTTCTCGGTGTAAGTGAATTTTCCTTTATTTTTCCTTTCCCGTTTTTTGACATGTTCTTATTGCTTGTTGCCACTGACTCTGCACTTGTTGTGGGTTCTTCTTGTGTATCACTATCTGTATGGCCCCCATCTGTACTTTCTAGGTCAGGGAAACTTATAGATCTTCCACTGTTCCTGTTATTTCTTTTTTTCTTCTTCAAAATGGATCTGGGTAAATAACTATATTTGTCCTTTGTCCAAGTGTAAACCCTACTTGTTTGTAATCTTCCAGATCTCTATTAGGGCTTGTTCACACGACGTTTTTGTGATCCGTTTTACGGATTTGTCAGTGTGATTAACATTGCTTTCAATGGCAAAAGCGCATCGCTGTTCACACGAGTGATTGCGCGATGCGTTTTTCGCGATGCGTTTTTTTCGGATCCGTTTTAAGAATTGACATGTCAATTCTTCTTGCTTTTTACGCAAGAGAAATCCCCATAGGAAATAATGGAGTGCGCTTTTGGCATCCTGAAAGCGGATCCAAAAGCGCAGCATACATTTGGGTGCGTTTTAGATCCGTTTGTATATGTATACTAAATATATATTTAATTTTATAAATATTTAGTTTAGAAATTATTTAGTTTATACATGATTGTTATTAACTAATTTACATGGGGTGGGTTTGAAAACTATTGGTTGATTTAAAAAAAAAAAAAATAGGGGGAGGGCGGGTTCTAAAATCATAGGTTATTACAGCTGACTGACACTAGGTGAAAAAAGTTTTTTTTCTTGGTCATTGATAGGTTAGATTATATTTAAATTGCAGTTTGATAGGTTGATTTAAATAAAGCATTGAAAAAACGGACCCAAAAAACGGATCCGTAAAACGCATGCAAAACGCATCCAATTAGCATCCAAAAAAGGATCAGCTGTTGCGTTTTCTGGATCCGCTTTTTGGATGCAGTTTACATCCAGTTTTCGCAGGTTAAAAAACGGATCCGTAAAACGCATCCAAAACGGATCCAAAACGTCGTGTGAACAAGCCCTTATACTTTTTCTTTTTGTTCTCCATTATAATGTCCTCTATTTGCTGTATTGTTTCTTTTAATTGGGTTTGTGCCATTTGAAAATCTGGTACATTTGCATTTACGTATTAATTTTGGTCTCTAATCTTTTTATATGTTGATCCAGTTCTTTTAGCTTCTCTGTTTCCAGATCTATAATAAGTGTGATGAGGGCTAAAGAACAGTCAGTGAGTATATTATTCCATTTGATTTCAAACTCTTTTGATACTTCAAATGAAGGGACCTTTTTAAGTCTCAGGCCCCTTGGAATGATTTTCCTCTCCAGATAGGCTTTTAGTGTGTGTTGGTCCCACCATATCTTCACTTCTTTTGTTTTTAATTTTTTAAGTTCCATGAAGTGGCATTTCCATTCACTGTCCATTTCAGTTTGGGGATTTGTGTTGTCAAAAACAGCTGCCAGTTTAGCCAATCTTTCGGCTGTCATTTTAAATGCAGCAATGGACCTTCGTGAGTTGATGGGGGTAAGTGCTGTGCTGTATGGCTATAGCAATAGGTGCTTGCCGGGATACCCTTAATGCGTGAATAAAGCGTGTCCTGAAAAACAGTGCAGCCGCGTGTGGCCTATAAACTTCAACAAACAATGCAATAGTGCGGCTCACCTTCGTGGACTTTTCCTCACCGTTCGCTTGGGTAATCACCAAAACGCCGTGCTCCGTTCCGAATTCACTGCCGGCCTGGCGGAAGTACGTATGCTCACAAGCGTATGCTCACAAGCGAACATTATTCTCCCATTATACAAGTCACTGGTCAGACTACACATGGGATATTGTGGACAGTTTTGGGCACCAATGCACAAGAAATACATTATAGAACTTGTACAAGTTCAGAGGCGGCAATAAAGGTGATAAAAGTACTGGGTGGACTACAATACCCAGAAAGATTGTAACTATTGTATCTAAAGTACCTTCTACAGAATGCACAGTCCTCTTTGACGTTTATTTAGGGGTAAAGATGACCAATGTAAGTGAAAGAAGCCTGCACAAAGCATCACACTGTTTAATACCTCTACCAGTAAAGGCCAGAGAGCTCAACGTGGCCAGCAAAGTCATTTCATGGACATCCTAAACCCCTTAAGCCCCAGGCCAGAAAAGGCCTTAATGATCAACAATTTTTTTAGTTTTTACCTCCCTGTGTTTCAGCAGTTGTAACTTTGTTATTTTGCAAGTGACACAGTTGTATGAATACTTATTTTAGGTTGGCTAAATTGTATTGTTTGGGGGCATAGATTACAAATAAATTATTGCAGGATTTTTAAAACAATTTTTTTGCAGTGTGGGAATAAAAAAGTGTTTTTCTACATTTACTTTTTTACACCATTCACATTTCACACTAAATAACCTGTTAGATTAATCCTACAGATTATTGCGATCATCTATATACCTAATATGTGTAGGTTTTTTTGTGTGTAATGTATGCACCATCATTTTTTATTAAATATTTATTTTTGTTTTATTATTTTTTTTACTAATTTTTTTCTACGCTTTTTTATTTATTTTTTACTTATTTTTTAATCCCATTAAGGGATAACTATTTAACACTTTTTCTTTACACTTAGTAATGTATTAGCATATTCATGTGTGCTAACACATTAGACACTATGTCAGTATGACACAGGCTGCAATCAGCGCAACGCACAGTGTGCCCTCACAGCAGGCGTGTTATGCAGACAGCCCTGGGGCTACTCTAGGTCCCCAGGGCTGACTGTACAGAAGTCCCTCAGGCTTCAGTGGGTCACTGGGAGTCCTGATGACCTGATGGAGCAGGGAAATCCTCTTTGATTATGCCGCGGTCACTGACCCTGGCAATCAAAGGGTTAAACACCGGGGATCTTCTGTTGCGGTCTACACAGCACTGGGTATGGTCGTTTTGTTCAGCGGATTTAAAATACTGAATCCTCTGGAAAATCTAGTGCTGTGCAGACATAGCCTAAAGGTGGACACACAACAAATATCCTAAGACGTGACAGTACTGTCCCAATTTTCTAAATCTCCAAACATGTAGAACAAATTCTGGTTTTGGGATGTAACAGACTAAAGTAAGGGAACATTCCTTAACAGAAGGTCAATATCTTAGTATTATTACCATATTAATGTATTTCTAAGAGAGAACATGTGGATTTCCAGCTGGTGCAACACCAGACTTGGACTGGTCCATAAAGGAACATGGGACAGCCCCTGAGCATGGTAGACCTGGAGTTTCTTTTAAACTGCATATACATGCTTGGGAGAGGGAGAAAGGCAGAGAGAAAGAGGTAAAAAGCAAAAGGTAAAGTATAAGGGTATGTTCACACGGCATATTGTGGGACATACTGTACGTGCCGCCATACGCCGGGTGTTTTAGAAGTACGCGTTGGCCAGCACGTACTTCTAAAACACAGGGGGGAGGAGGTGGTGGCCCCATTCACTTACATTATCCACGGCATGTAAACGCCGGGAAGAAGTGACATGTCACTTCTCTCTCCTGGCATACAATACGCGCATATTGTATACTGGGGAAGACGGAAGTAATTCATAGCTCTCCATGAGAGCTATGAATTACCATAATTGCGGGGCGCATTTTGGGCACATTGCAGTGCAATTACACGCCAAAATGCACCCCGCAATTATGCCGTTTGAACATACCCTAAGAAGCATGTACAGAAGCTGTAGGGTGGGCCCCCAGAATAAACTCCACTTGTGGCCCCAAGAATTAACTCCACTGGTAGGCCCCCAGAATCAAGTCCATTGGTGGGCTCCAAGGATCAACTCCACTGGTGGGCCCCAAGAATTAACTCACTGATGGGCCCGAAGAATCAACTCCACTGGTGGCCCCAAGAATTAACTCCACTGGTAGGCCCCCAGAATCAAGTCCACTGCTGGGCTCCCAAAGGATCAACTCCACTGGTGGGCCCCAAGAATCAACTCACTGATGGTCCGAAGAATCAACTCCACTGGTGGCACCAAGAATCAACTCCACTGGGGGGGCTCGAAGAATCAACTCCACTGTTGGGCCCCAAGAATCAAGTCCATTGCTGGGCCCCCAGAATCAAGTCCATTGGTGGACCCCCAGAATCAAGTCCATTGGTGGACCCCCAGAAACAAGTCCATTGGTAGACCCCCAGAATCAAGTCCATTGGTGGGCCCCCAGAATCAAGTCCATTGGTGGGCCCCCAGAATCAACTCCACTGGTGGGCCTGAGGAATCACCTCCACTGATGGCACCAAGAATCAACTCCACTGGTGGCACCAAGAATCAACTCCACTGGTGGGCTCCAAGAATAAACTCCACTGGTCGGCCTCAAAAATCAACTTCACTGGTGGGCCTCAAAAATCAACTCCACTGGTGAGCCCCAAGAATCAACTCCACTTGGGGGCCCCAAGAATCAACTCCACTTGGGGGCCCAACTCCACTGGTGGGCCCCCAGAATCAACTCCACTTGGGGGCCCCAAGAATCAACTCCACTGTTGGGCCCCAAGAATCAACTCCACTGTTGGGCCCCAAGAATCAACTCCACTGGTGGGCCCTAGGAACCCCAGTCCGACACTTTGCAACACTACAACTCCCAGAATGCCATGGCAGCCACAGGCAAAGAGTATGCACTGGGGAAGTTCAAATCGGGATACTTCCAAAAGAAAAACAGTTTTGTGTCACTGGTTATGAATCGGTTACAATTCCCAAGACAAGACATAAACCTGAAGCTATTTTTGTACCTCTGTCATATATCTAATTTGGAGGGGGAGGGGATGAGTACTTCTTTTTTACAGCAGCCTCACACCCACTCATTGAATTTAGAAAGGCCAGTTTCCAAGACTTCATAACATTAGCCGTGGAAACCTGCTTTGTAATCATGCCATTAAATGATAAAGAGCCATATGATTGCCCTAAGGCTGCAACGTCTCTGGCACATGAATGAAAATGATGGGGGATGTAACTTAATTGGTGAGAGATGATTCTGTGGCTCATCCCTTATCATGTTCTGAAGAGACCCATGTTTCGAATAGGGCTAGTATAGAGCAATTTTATGCATATATTGGTATACACATTTTCGGATAAGTATCAAATACGACAACATCCCCCAATGTTTAGATCATGGGTATTCTCTGCATTAAAGGTCTGCTTATCTTGGTCTACAGTCAGGTAAAGGTGTAAACTAAACTCTATTTTAGATCCCAGACCAGATCCCTGAAATTAAATAGATCTTGGATCAAACATTATTTCTTTAAAACCCAAAGTCAAACCTCTAAAATTATGTAGACCCCAGACCAGACCCCTAAACATCATTTAGGTTTCAGACTACTAGAATTAATCACATCCTTGACCAGACCTTTAAAATGTATTAATACTCCAGATGAGACCCCTTAAAGGGGTTGTCTCACTACAAGGATTGCCTTTTATGTTAAAGATCTTGCAAAAACAAGTCACTTTGCAATATATGTCCATTAACAGTGTCCTACTTATTCCTAGATATCCCCTCTTGTATGGGCTACAGCAGGTCCTCTGGTTGCTATAGCTACAGACCTGTTCCATCTCTGCTTATAGGCTGCCAGCACTGGTTGCTATAACTACAGACCTGTTCAATCTTTCATGATAGGCTGCCAGCACTGGTTGCTATAACTACAGACCTGTTCAATCTTTCATGATAGGCTGCCAGCGCTGGTCGCTATAGCTACAGACCTGTTTGATCTCTCCTGATTGGCTGCCAGCACTGGTCGCTATAGCTACAGACCTGTTCAATCTCGCCTGAAAGGCTGCCAGCACTGGTTGCTATAGCTACAGACCTGTTCCATCTCTCCTTATAGGCTGCCAGCACTGGTTGCTATAGCTACAGACCTGGCTTCTACTGCAGCCTAGTGGAAGTCAGTAAATGTGCCCCTGAATTCAAAGTGAAACCAAGAAAACAGGACTGAGGTAACAGGAATCAATGTAGTGAGACAACCCCTTTAAGGCCATACAGTGCTACATCCATTAGTGTAGGGACCCGCTTTAACTCCTTAACCCCATTTCAGGTTGTTCGTCTATAGCGACGTGTTTTATAGGGGCTGCGCTAGGAACAGAGCTCTACTTCCCAGCTCTGTTCCTGGAGCAGCCTTTGTGAGCGCTGGGATGTGGAGAAAACCTTTGCTCCCTGAAGCATAACTCTTTGATTGCCGCGGTCAGTGACCACAGCATAATCATTGGGCTTTCCCCTGCTCCATCGGGTAGTCGGGACACCCGGTGACCCGATGGAGCCCGGGGAATGTCTCCATAGACAGCCCTGGGGAACTAGAGTAGGACTCTCTGTGTAACAAGCCAGCAATCAGGGCACACTGTGTGCTGCCCTGACTGCTGCCTATGTCTAACTGATACAAATTATAATGTATTAGCATATATGAATATGCTCATACATTACTAAGTGTAAAAAAAAATAAATTGTGCAATAGTCATCCCTTCACGGAATAAAAAAAAAAGTAAAAAGACAAAAAAAACTGTAGAAAAAATAAATAAAATAAATAATAAAATAAAAATAAATACTTGATTAAAAAGGTATTGCGCATACATTACACAAAAATAAAAACCCTACACATATTAGGCATTCACTCGACCATAATAACCTGTAGAATAATCTAACAGGTTATTGAGTGTAAAATGTGAATGGTGTAAAAAAATAATAAAAAATTTTTAAAAAATCAAGAAAAAATATATAAAAAATGCAGTAATTTATTTGTGTACTTAAACTGCGCTCCATAAAAATACAACTTCTCCCATGCAAAACAAGCCGCCATACAACTGCATCACTTAAAAGGTGAAAAAGTTATGACTGTTGAAACGCAACGAGGCACAAACTACAAAATTTAGCTGCTCATTAAGGCCTTTTCAGTCCTTTAGCTTAAAGGGGTTGACTCGCTACAAAGTTTAGCTTTCAGCACGTAGGGAACACTAAATGAAGACGTTGTCCAAATATATTGCTTTGTTCATTTTTTTTTGTTGAGGAACTACAAGTAATTTTATCACCTTCCTGGCTCTCTCAGGTTCCCCAAGTGACCCACCTGTGTACTTCTTCTCCTCTGCTGTTTGTTCTATCTGATAGCAGGGAGTGTGGTCATCACACAGCTCGCAGCAGCAGAGAACTCCGCAGCTTGTGTGTTATCTGATCTTTCAGACAAAAGACAGTAATTACTGCTGTTTACTTTACCTCAGAAGCTTCCCTGGTCCGGACAGCATGAGATTTATCTAATTAGCAGAGGTCTGAATACACAGAGCTCATATGCTAATTACAGACAGCTTGACCAGGAAGTGACAGAGCAAAGCAGCATTATTTCGTTCATGCATCCTATGTAACTTTGAGATGAGACAACCCCTTTAAGGGGTTAAAGAGGTCGCCGTGAAGTGGCAAGTGGGCTTATACCGTTTGATCAAAAAGTATACTAAGAACCTCCTGTTCATTTCTGTAATTTTTGCTGAGAAGCATTAGCTCAATGTGTAGTGTGAGGATGTGTGGTCCTTGGTTTTCTTCTATGTGAACTTTTTAATTACAGTTTACTGATGCCTCCTGGAAGCATATTGTCCCAAAGGCAAGAATTCGGTCCATTGAGTGCTCCATTACAGAAACAAATGACTAATGTGGATAAGTTATACCACACTGGTTAAAAAACGTGATATTATATAGTAAGACCTCCTGTTGCTTTTCCACACTCTCTGTCGTTGGAAGATCTTTGCTGGTTGGGATTCCCCTAAATCGAAGCTTCTAGCCCTAAAGAGACATAACCATCAAAATTTGTCTTTTCACATATTGATAAGCAATATGGGACTATTATATGTTTTTTTTTTTAATTGGGTGGTTGTTTTCGTATACACTCACCGGCCACTTTATTAGGTACACCATGCTAGTAACGGGTTGGACCCCCTTCTGCCTTCAGAACTGCCTCAATTCTTCGTGGCATAGATTCCACAAGGTGTTGCAACGATGCTCAATTGGTACCAAGGGGCCCAAAGAGTGCCAAGAAAATATTCCCCACACCATGACACCACCACCACCAGCCTGAACCGTTGATACAAGGCAGGATGGATCCATGCTTTCATGTTGTTGACGCCAACTTCTGACCCTACCATCCGAATGTCGCAGCAGAAATCGAGACTCATCAGACCAGGCAACGTTTTTCCAATCTTCTACTGTCCAATTTCGATGAGCTTGGGCAAATTGGAGCCTCAGTTTCCTGTACTTAGCTGAAAGGAGTGGCACCCGGTGTGGGTCTCTGCTGCTGTAGCCCATCTGCCTCAAAGTTCGCCGTACTGTGCGTTCAGAGATGCTCTTCTGCCTACCTTGGTTGTAAAGGGTGGCTATTTGAGTCACTGTTGCCTTTCTATCAGCTCGAACCAGTCTGCCCATTCTCCTTTGACCTCTGGCATCAACAAGGCATTTCCGCCCACAGGACTGCCGCTCACTGGATGTTTTTTTCTTTTTCGGACCATTCTCTGTAAACCCTAGAGATGGTCGTGCGTGAAAATCCCAGGAGATCAGCAGTTTCTGAAATACTCAGACCAGCCCTTCTGGCACCAACAACCATGCCACGTTCAAAGGCACTCAAATCACCTTTCTTCCCCATACTGATGCTCGGTTTGAACTGCAGGAGATTGTCTTGACCATGTCTACATGCCTAAATGCACTGAGTTGCCGCCATGTGATTGGCTGATTAGAAATTAAGTGTTAACGAGCAGTTGGACAGGTGTACCTAATAAAGTGGCCGGTGAGTGTATAATAGCAGAAAATAACACGGGACACTTGTAGGAACAGGGCTTCAGTACTTTTCGTACTTTGAGGAAAAAAAACTGTCATAGCCCTGTCTGACAGATGTATGAACAGTCGTACACCTAAACTTGGCGCGTTCTGCAACACATACGACAGTTTTTAATGCGCCAAAAAATATGCTATGCAAGACATACCACATGCCAGATGTATGTACCCACATACAACACTTCCATACATTTGAGCACCTTCTACACTAAGGAAAAGCCAGTCTTAACTGGCGATTCAGCTCTAGGTTCATATGTCGCCCCATGTTGCAATTGATCCAGCACTCAAAAATAAATCTAAAAAGTCCAAGACTTTATTAGTTACCAAAAAATAAAAAGATATAGGATGTCATGTCCGAAAATTGGAGTCGCTACGGCAGTTTTTAGGTGCATTTAATCCATGTAAAATGCATCTGAAAGTAGGATCTTTTTAAAAATCTGGCATCTGCTACACCTTGCATCGTAAACTTAACGCACTGGGCAATCGCAGCGCATAGTGTATCAGTGCTAGTGTATGTAATGCACCTATTGAGGCACACTGTGTAACGGTGGCACATAACGTATCATTACTAGTGTATGTAATGCGCCTCGATAGGTGCAATGCCTTATGGAGGCGCACGGTGTATCATTGCTACTATATGTAATGCATCTTTTTAGGTGCATTACAATGTGCCGTGCCCGGCGTATAATGCGCCTAGTTTTGGTATATTACAGTTAATTTATATCGAGAATATGGGGTCAAGAGTATTTTTGGTGCAAAAAAAAAGACCATAAAATAGGTGCTTGCGTATTGGGACATGTCGCCCATAGTGAGCACATGAATCTGTATATGTATAAGTCCCAATATTAGTACAATGCTTACATGGTCATCATACCAGTCAAAAGGAGATATGGGTAGTTGCTAATGCATTTTGGAAAAGCTTCCTCGGACTTATTATTCTTCGTCATATATAATATTTTAAAGTTCCCCTATGTACATTGCTCTCTCTGACTTCCTCTCTGTGAGCTCTGATAGAACAGTAGCGAGAGGATTGCTTGATGGTCCGTGTTTATAGGTCGGCTATAGCCTAAGAAGTGGGAATATTATCAGCAATAACCAGACAACTGTGAAGAAACCCCCTCCCTAGTACAGAAAAAGATTACTCTATTTTCCTCTCATGTATGGCTGGTCATTGCCTAATGACCCAGTGGTGTAGTTTTATCTATCCTTGTCAAGAGAGCAATAGAACAATCATTGTCATTGCCTACTATTTGTAATGAGACTTTATGGAGATATGCAGCAGCCGAAGTAAAGTTAGATTAGTTTGCTCTGCCGTACAGTAGTTTTATCTCACAGCTAGAGATGGATACTATTTCATATATAATTTCTATTTGCATAGAATTGCTAAGATAAAAATAAAAAATTGTCAAAAAAGTGTCCCTTTAAGTTTTTTGCTTTCTATGACCAGAAAAGGGCTCATAGCCTCCAAAACATCAATTTCTGTATATTTTCAAGTGTCCAAGCCTAGTTGACATGGGGTGAGGTTAAAGTCCATTCCATAATTTCCTGGAACTTTTCAGTATCTGTCGATTGCCAAAGGGAACATCTAACAGTTGCCTTGAACACTGTTAAATTATTGAAGCTATGTTTTTAATTTCATACAAGTGATTAATGAGCATGTTGCCTGTTTTCTGTAGCCTGGAGACGGGATCTTCATTTTGAAGTGTTCTTCAAAGAATGTATCCTACAGCTCGCAAACACCCACCTGCAGGTATTGTGAACACAGACACCTTTCAGTTGGAATTCGCTGTCTGTTTGTATTTGGATTCCATATATTGCTCAGACTGGTAGATTGGTGTAAAATCCCACATTAAATAAATTCCTGCTGGGTTCCTAAAACATTCCTTGCATTAAAGTAATGCTTGGAACGTGTGTGATTGGCTTTCACCGCTCATTATATTGTGGAAATACAGCAAAAATAATTGGAAAAACATCAAAAAAGTTCAATCAAATGTTTAGTATACTTCCGACCAAAGCCTGGAGGGGGGTTGATCAGACACAAACATGCAGAACAGAGTAACAGACATGTTCTATAGAAGAGAATGCTTTTCCGTGGAAGGAGAGTCAATGGATATCATCTGCCAAAGGTTAAAAAGCCTACACACCTTCATAAGCTGTTGGCCAAATGCTCCTTCGGAAGACAACTATTTCTCCCGACCTCCTCCTTCCCCATGTACATGCACACTCAACTTGCCATGTGTTCCCAGTGGGGAATAAGCCATTCCCAGATGGCTTTGGCAGTGGCTAATACCTGGGGAGAAAGAAAGTATTGGCTGTTGAAGGCCAGCATGCCCAGTATTTCTTCCCATACCATCTATTGGTGGAAAGTTGGGAGGCCGCACACTTAAGGTACGTGGACAGTCCCACTGAAAATGTTAAGCTTGGCTGTTCACTAATGTGCATGGGGGCCTTAAATGAGACTATTACTAAATACATAATTTTTCTGGTTTTGCTTCCTTTTAGAGCTAGAGAAGTTCTTATCTCCTGCCTGTGTACACAAGTTGCCCTAGGTTACTGACCCCTTTTTGTGTCTGACTTGGCGTTTGGATTACCAAAACCGCTTTTTTAAAAGCGAAAGATTTTTTTTTGTTACTT
>JAODAL010074268.1:0-14435 GCA_025379985.1 Phyllomedusa bahiana
ACCTGTCAGAGGATGGACGAGGAACACATAGGTGGGGCCAACGACTACAAGGATTTCTCTATAGTACTTTGTTTTTCCTTCCTCCGGCGGGTGGAAAAAGCTCCCATTTTGGACTGGAGCGGGGTCTAAGAGGGGGGAGACCAAAAAAGTCATCCCTCTCGGAGGGGTGACAAAGGCTGTCACTTCCCAGGCAAATCAGCATGCAGCGAGCCATCTCCCAAGTGACTGGGGGGGTTCCCTCCCTCCATCTCCACTGTAATGCCACAGGTGTCGGGTCTCTGCCTTTTTTCCCTCATCCCCCTCTATCTCCTCTGCATGCTCCTGCCCCTCCTCTCCTTCACCTGGGGGAAAAGACACTCATTTCCCAGACACGCTTGTCCCAATGCCCTCCTCCTCCTCCATTTCAGCCCCCCACTAACCAATGGGGCCGTGGATGAAAGTGCCACTCTCCTTTTTCCCGCCCCAGACAGGTTTTGCACATCTTTTCCAGGACAGAAGCAGGGGGAATAAATGGTTATTCATCCCGTGGCCTCCTAAAGGCCTGAGAAAAAACGGGGTGTCACGCAGACTGCCACTGGCTGACTCAAAATTACTAGGGGAGTATCCTGTCCACGGGGTCATCAAAAATGTCTATGGCCTTTTCCCTTGTTGATACATCGGTCTGACATATGGAGGCTGGAATTCCAACGGGTGAAACTTGCATATCAGTCAATTTTTGGGAGAGGCCGTTCTGCCACTGTAGCCAAGGGAGGGTGTGTTTGATTTTGTAGGAATGCACATTTTCGGCCATTTTTAGAATGTCTTCAAGGGTGGAAGACTTCGGGAACCCTTTTTAAAACAATTTGAACAAAAGCGCCATGCGGGGCGTATGGCTCAGCCCTCCCGGTGCAGCGCAGACACCATTCCCTTCCATTGTCTGTCCCAGGGTTACAATTTTCCCAGTTGTTGGGGAGAAACCCACACATTGATTTGAGTTGCATGAAGTGGAGCGTTCCCCCTGTCGACTTCAATTGCCCAGTAAACCAATTTATAACTGGGCCACTGCTGTGCCCTGCACATGGGGTATGAGGGAGCACCCTTTTAATATGAAGGGAGGTGGGGGTGGAGAGGAGGTGGACTTTGGGTGCAGGATCACAGTTTACAACGTGGGGAGAAAGGGGCGTCTCCTGTAAAGTTGCTGATGTTGCTGGCAGGAAGCACAGTCGGCCGTAAGGACTTGTACTGTCCCTGACCTAGGTTTACAGCTCCACACGTCCGCGCTGCTGTACACCTTGAAGACACTGATAGGTCAAAGGGCTGGCCCCCCTTCTGTTTTACATACTTGTCAGGGGCTGGGACTGCCTTTTTCGAAATAACGGCTCATTAGCATCTGGACCCCGGGAAAGGGTGGGGAGACAAAAAGCTCCCCTTTGGGGAGAGGTGGTGGCCCTTTACTGGCTGCAATGGTGCGTGCCACTGGGTGCTGCCACTTTTTCTTCGGCAGGAGGACCACCACATCTGAGACGCTTTTTCTCCGGCACTGGTGGTGCGGGATGGTTGACACAGGGCTGGGTGCCAAAATTACTCCATGGCCACGCTTCACTTTTGCCCACAGATTCTACATAACACATGTTCGGCTCCTCCGGTGTCTTAGCAAAAAACCCGCCACACCGCTGAGTAGGTGATTTTACCCGGCAACGCTGCCTCGTGAGCCCCTTGCCACTACTTTCTTTAACCCACGAAGTGGGGGGCTACCCTGGTCATTTGGCTCCCGACTCGCATGCTGCCCCCCTGCATGATGGCCACACTACGACTTGCGGCACACCTGCCTGACGGCAAGCTACACCTTCTTTCCCGACGATGATGTGAAGCCGTTGCTTACATGGCTCCCAAGTACGATGGGCTACATCTCATCGATGTAGTTTGCCCTAAATGCACCCTCCTCTACATCTCTGTATGCAGACCTGCTGCTTGCAACATAACCTCCCATCCACCCCAAAAATCAATACTTTCCCGCCTACTGCAAGAAGCATCGGATGTCTCCCCCATCTTCGCTCCCAAAAGTAGCTGCTGACTGTCCTAAAGAGTTCACCTCGTATTAGGCCTGAGCCAACCACATAGTATTCTCTGCTGAGTGAACCAAGGGAACAGAGGCGGTTGAGACAGGTAAAGGCCCTGACTGTTCCCGGCCATGCCAACTAAGGGTTGTGTCTGACAACCCCCGATTTTTTTGGGGGGTTGTAAAATTTTTATCTGGGGGGAAGTTGATGACCTAAAAACCAAATCAAAAACCCCTTTGGTTGCGGGTAAACCCCCGGGCCAGAGATACACCAGTAGTTCTGCCCCCCAAGATCACCCCTGCGTGAATCCCCTTACTGTGCTGCGACCTGTGCCTGCTCCAGGAACGTTTGTGCCACTGCCATGTCTTCTGCATCTGTTTGATAAAAATGTACAGACTCTGTTTAATGAAGATGTCTGTATATATAAATCACACCCCTGTTTTTTACTCCAAATTACCCCCAAAAACCAAGGGGCAAATTACCCCTTGGTTTTGAAATACTCTGCACAGTGAAAAAAATGTAATTGGGGGGGCAAAATACACACACCCGTTTTTTACTCCAAATTACCCCACAAACAATAGACTAAAAATAACCCTTGGGCATAAAAACCCTACACAGTGAACCAGATGGAATTCACGCGTAATGAGCTGAAGAACACACAACCTGGACTTTATGGAGAAAACCCCAAAAAACAAAAAAAAAATAAAAACACTGGTTCAGGAAACAAGTTGTTTTTGAGGTCACTCAAAAAACGAGTTTGTTTTATAAAGGTGCAATATAGTGCAGCACCCCAGTGCTTATTGACAGGAACACATAAAGTGTGAGTTTAAGAGGGGTCCGTATTTATAGGACTGTACATCACAAAAGCCTGCGGGTTGCTGATTGGCATCAGTCTGACATGATTGGGGGGTTCCTTTCTTCCTCCAGAGTTCTCTGCCCCATGTAGGGCGTGTTTTGGGCCATTTAGAAAAAAAAAATGTTCTTTCCCGCAAAGTAACATAAACTTCGTGCGAACCAAAGTTTTCCTAAAATCTAAACAAATTCCACTTCGTTAGAATCGTCCCCCATCTCTATAAAAATACTCCCTTGTCCGCGGCCCTTGCCTTTTAATACAGGGGCAATACTTGTTTTCCTTTAGAAGCAGGCTGCATTTGAGTCATGTCTAAAAGAACGCCCAGTCTTTCTCTACAAGCGACTCTTCCAGTTTTTTTTTTCCCCAAAGACTTTGAGCCGCAGATTATTTGTACCCAAATGCAGAACTGGGGATGAGCAATTATAATCGAAAAATTGAAATGGGCAGTTTTTTGGGGCTATCGAAAATCTCCGATCACACGATATTTGGTGACATGCAATAATTTATACTATCGGCCCATTTTTCGGCGCTTCCTGTCATTTTGGCGGCCGCAAATCAGCTAAGCATAGAGAGGGTGAGCTGGGTGTGCGATCATACTGTGATGTGTTGGTAGTCATTGGCTGGGAAAAAACACATGACCTCGTTTGCATAGAAACACGTTTCCCGTTCATATCATCTTTCAGTGTCTAACATAGGCAAGACTGTGCTCCGTGCCTCTCAATACAGCTCAGCTAAAAACACAGTTTTTCTTTTTCATACAGACAACTATGTTTTAGCGTGAACATTTGAATATAGGTGGGTTAGAGAATTTCGGGTTCTTATTTGTTAGACAGAGATTTTTTAAAAAAAGCATCTAGTGCTGTACCCACGCGAGTGGGGGGGGGGAGCGGTGGACAGACAGACAGACAGGGTTTGGGGAAAGGAGGGTTTTTTTTTTTTGGGGGAGCCAAGACCAGTTTTTTTAACGTGCATTGAAAAGGGATTTTTTTTTACCATTTTTTTCCCGCACACCTCGCACCTGAGGGGAAATTTTACCCTTTTTTTTTGTGCAACCACCTTTTGTTACCATATAACTTTTAAATAGCTGTATTTTCACTTTGGTGCAGCCCCGTTTTGTTTAAAAACCACCTTGTACTTTAAAAAGGATAAGAAATTTTCTATAAAGTTTGGGGATTTCTTTTTTTTTTTTTTAAAATGTATTTTTATTAAAGTTTTCAATAAACAACATCATCAACCAAGAAAAAAAGAATAATTTCCCAAAATATATGACATTCACTAGAACCATGACAATGGTGGTAAAATCAAAAACAATTTAAAAATTTTTACCAAAACGTGCTCTTAAATTTTGGGAAAACGCTATAATAAAACACATTTTTTTGCACAAAACGACAAGACACAAAAGGAAAAAGGGGGAAAACCGGTCCGCATTAAGGAAAAAAAAAAAGGGTTTGGGGTTTTAATGGTTCAATGCCTAAATACTCTTAGGCCAAACCCCTCCCAAGTGGCTCACTCGTCTCTGATTCAAAGACATAACGTAAATATCCCACAATGACCAGACTGCCTCAAATTTATCTATAGTATTAGTCTGCAAGTGATAAGTTTCCCTAACCTAATGTCTGCAATACGTTAATCAGTTCTATCGACGCGGAGGTCCTTACCTTCCAATGCCTAGATATTGCATTTTGCTGTGTGAGAATATGAAGTATAAGCTTCATCTCTCTTTAAGACCGGTCTGTGAGCACATTTAGCAAGCAGAATAAGGGATCGTGAGGAGTGGATATACCCAACACCGTATATATCAATTCCCGAACTCGGACCCAAAACCTTGAACATTAGGGCATGTCCAAAAAATATGATACAGATTACCATCTGGGCCGTCGCACCTCCAGCAAATGTCCGGTATTGTTGCATTTAGCTTATGGAGCAATGCTGGAGTATGATACCAAAATGTAAGTATCTTATAGGCATTTTATTTATATACAGTAGGTTGCACAACGATGACTGACCCACCCTCTGCCACATCTCTATAGGAATTGGCCCCCCTTTGTAAGTTGGATTTCCACCATTGAACCACTAATTTTATGTTGTATTTGAGAGCTTGTGATCTGGATGTAGCAATATATTATTAGATATCAGAATAATAAGTACCTTCGTGTGTAGCGGGTGGTTTACGCTCCTCAGGCCCCCCCCAGCGGGCGCCGGGCGCACCTGGGCGCCCTCCCAGGAGCCTGCCAGGGTCGGTGGGCACGCTGGCCGCCGGGACGAGCTGTGGTTCTGCCGGACTGTCGGACTCAACTGACTCGTTTCCTGTCACTTCCGCGCCCTCTGCCAGGCCGAGGCGCGCGCCTCCCGCTCCATAGGGTGCACATGCTAGTTCTTGTAAATTTAAAGGGCCAGAGCCCGGTAATTGTAATTGACGGGCGCGCTTCCCCTATTTATGGGTATCACCCCACAATCATTCCGTGCTGGATCTATGTTGCCTCGTGCCTAGAATAAGCGTTCTGTAAGTGTATTCTTGCCTTACCGTGTACCAGACCTCTTGCTTACGTTTCTCGACTGCGAACCTCTGCTCGCCTGCCCTGACCTCCTGCTGTCCACGACCACGAACCTCTGCCGCCAGCCCTGACCTTCTGCCTGCCCACGCTATGGGATCTTGGCTTACGATTCTGTTATACCTCGCTGCACCTCAGCCGCACCGCAAGCCCGCGTGTCAAGGGTAGTGACTGGTAGAATCACCGCCCGCTCAGCAAGTCCATCACCGCTTTGCGGCCCGGAGCTCTGTGAAAAAAAACCCGGGACCTACTTAGATTCTGCTCCCTGTGCGGTTGTTGCATACGCTTGCGGTGGTCCAGTTGATCCACTTACCTAGCCGTTACAGTTAGATCCAGCCTGGATCCCACCAATGTGCCCCTGCCAAGTTTGCGGTGGATCTCACGACCATAGTCACCAAAACAGTCACAGCAGATCGCACAACAAAGCACAGCAATTGGGTCAGCTGTCCGCCATGATGCGTCAATCCTGGTCTGTCGTGCCCAGCAGCAGCAACTGCATACTTCGCGGTGATTCCAACACCCCAGGCAGTTTCCGCTGGCAACCGTGGGCCCAAAGCTTCGCCTTCCTCTACCTTCCATGTTCGACGGGGACTGAAGCTTTGCAGAGGATTTTCAGCGTGCTCCATGCACTGGAGCTGATGGCCGCCGTTCCCATGAAAGGTTGAATGGCCGTTCGTGTGAGCTGTATCCGGAAGGCCCTGGCCTGGGCACACCCCTTTTGGACCGGAATGACCGTCCGCAGACCTACGTTTTCCTACGAATTCCCAGCGTTTTGGACCTGCGCGAGCGTTTCTGGGACGCTATTGAACTACGCAGGGACTCCCCTAGAATATGGGTCCATTCCACCTACTCGAGCGGTGAATGGCCGCTTCTGCCCACATTCAAGAAGGCCTGTACGAGTAAAGGCACTTGCAGCAGAGACTCCATTTCTTTGAGAACTATCCTTGGCACGCATAGACTGCTTTTCCCGAGAGACAGCAGAGCCGCCAGGACGTATCGGACACCTGCCGTTACCCTCTGGTCCTGTCCAGAATCCCTCCTCCACGTTTCACCGAGAACCCAGCAGGTGGAGGCACACTTTCGGAGTTGAGCTTCCCGCCCCGTGAAACTTGCCTCTACTGCGCATCCGGGACCATTTCCGGGAGTTGTCCGGCCAGGCCCACTCCTGGAAGGCTCCCTAGGTCATCAGTCTTCCTCTCCACGACTGATGTGCCATGGAGTAACGTAAGTGGGCTACTCTTCGGTTCCTGCCTTCCTGGACTCCGGTCTCGGGAACTCATTCATGCCCTGGTCTCGCTATCGCTTGCCAGTGATTCCGCTGGAGAAGCCGTTGCTTATCTCTCCGTCATGGGGAGTTCTTAGCGACTCCATTCAGTTCATACCCGCCGTGACCCTCCGTGAAGGGGTCCTACAGCACGGAGTAAATCTCCTTTCAGTCCTGCTCGCGCTTCTTCGGCATCCTGTGGGGCTACCCTGGCTGCAACGTCACGCCCCTACGCTTGATTGAAGCAGCGAAGTCCTGCAGTTGGGGACTGAGTGCCAGACTCTGTTTGGTGGCACCAGCCCGGTGTCCATCTCTCCTCCCCAGTCGTACGTCAAGTCTACAAGGTCTGCCAGCGGAGTACCAGGATTTTGGAATGTATTTTTAAAAAATTGAAACCCCCAGGTTTTGGTTTTGCTCCTCCCCGGAACCAGCCCCCCAGGGGGTAGGTTTTAACCTCTTTTCTTTTCCCCGAGACTCGGGCCCTTGTCGGCAAATTAAAGGAGTTTTTAAATGGAAAGGTTTCATCCCAAAACCCTCCTCTCCCGGTGCTGGTTTTTTCTTGCCAAAAAAGGGACGGTTCTCTTCGTCCGTGTATTAATTACAGGGGGGAAAACAAGATCACGGTGAAGAACCCGCTACCCTCTACCCCAAAAATATTGAGCTCTTTGTTCGTCCCCGGGGGACCCAAAGGGTGTTTCCCAAATTGCCCTACGTGGGCCTAAAACCCTTTATCAAAATTTTCGAGGGGGGGGACAAAGGGGAAAAAAGGTTCAACACGCAACGGGCTTTTCCCGAGTATCTTGTGATGCCCTTTGGGCTATGAAAACGCCCCCCCGTTTTTTCAGGAGTTCTAAATTGACGTTTTTCGGGGACTTGCTGTAACCTGCGCCCTAGTATATTTTACAAATTCCGGTTTTTCCCCCCTGACATACGACTAAATGGGGTTTCAAGTAGGGCCAGGTTCTGGCGTCTGCGGAACAATCGACTTATCCCCAAGCGGGAGAAGTGCCCGGTTCCACCGGGCCACCTTTCCCTTTTTTTTTTTACATAGTCCCCGTTTCGGGCCCTCCAGAGGGGCCCCAGTTTAAACTCTCGGAATCCAGCAGTGGCCAGACCTGTGGGGCTTGGGGGCTTTCCAACGTTTCCCGGGGTTTTTCCCAACTACTACCGGCAATTCATTCCCCCCCTTTTTTCTACGCTGGGGGCCCCTATTTTGGCTTTTCACCCGAAAAAAACGAAACCCGAAATTTGGCCTCCGCTGCCGAAAAAAGCATTCTCCCAACTGAAGATGGGGTTTTCTCAGCACCTTTTTTGGTCCTTGGAAACCAAAAAAAACCCCTTCAGCCTAGAGGTGGATGCCTCTTCCCTAAAGGGGCAGGGGGGGGGCCCCGACCCAGAAGGGCCTAAAGGCAAAACTGTCCCCATGCGTTTTTTTTCCAAGACCCTTTTTACCGGCAGAAAAGAAATTATGCCATTGGAGAAACGGAGCTTTTGGCCAAAAAAATTTGGGCCCCGGAGGGGTGGCGACAATTTTTGTTGGAGGGAGCCCGACACCATTTGACGTTTCACAACCATAAAAACTCCAATACCCCCATAGGGCCCCGCGTTTAAATCCTTGCCCGGCCCCGGTGGTCTCTTTTTTTTTTCACGTTTTTATTTCAAAAACCACTTCCGAGGCCCAGAAAAATGTCAAGGCGGATGCCCCCCTCCCCCTGCTTCTGCAAATTTCCGGAGAAGGGCCAGTGTCTCAGCACATCTTGGGCCCCGAACCAGGGGGCCTTTTGGGTCTCCGTAGCTTCCTCCGGGCCCAAAACCCAGTTCGCCCCACTTTAGGGGGAAATTCTGGGTTGGGGGATAGTTTTTCTTTGGGCCCGGGCCCCCCCGGGTTTTGGAAATCCCAAACCCCCTTTTCTCCGAAAACTACTGGTGGCCAAACCCCCTCCAAGGGTGTCAAGGAAAAATTTTTTTCTCTCCCACCAATGGCCCAAACAAGGTCCCAGCCATAGGGGGCCCCAGGGGCCCCTTTTGTCCCCCCTGCCTGTTTTCCGGAGTCCCATGGGCACACATAGGCATGGACTTTTTTACGGGCCTTCCTTCTTCCTCCCGGAAACTCGGTCATCTGGGTTCACTGCCGATTCTCAAAATGTCCCACTTTGTTCCTTCCTGGGGTTTCCCCTTTCCTTTCCCCCAAATTGGGGGGCCAAATTTTCCCCTCACAATTTTTCGCCGGCCCTGGGTTACCCTCCCACATTGTCTCCCATCGGGGTCCAAATTTTTCTCTAAGTTTTGGCGTGCCCCTTTTGTTCCCCCTTTTCAAACAAGCTAGACTTTTCAAACCGCGTACCATCCCCGACAAATGGGGAGGTGGAGGGGGGTAAATCAGATTTGGGGGAAAATTTCGGCATTTTTTTGTCCGGACCCCAGGAAAATGGGGCAAATGCTTTCCCTGGGCCGAGTTCTCTTTTAAACCCTCGGGAAAATCCCAAAACCCAATGGGTTCCCCATTTCCCTTTTGGTCTATGGTCGTTTATCCCCCCCCCACCCTCCCCTTTCTTCGGCCTTTCCAAAGGGTTTCCCCCCTGGGCCCAACCCCGGTTGGGGATATGGGGGAAATTTTGGGGAGGGACCCAACCTTTTCCCTTTCTCCAGGCTTCCCGCCCCATTAAGACCCAAGCTGGCCCAAAAGGGGGAGATCTTTCCCCCAATTTTCCCAGGGGGTAAAAGTGGGTCTCTTCCAAAATACATACGCCCCCAAAATTTTCCCGCTAAAAAGTTGGGTCCGCGGTTTTTGGGACCTTTCAGAGTACTTCGGAAATGAACCCGGTGTTTCCCAAAAAGCTTTTTCCTACCTCCATCCCCGGGTTTCCCAACGCCTTTAAAGTCTTCCCTTCTAAAGCCTCTTGTCTTTGAACCGGTACTCTCAGAGGAGCGCATCTCCATCTCCGATAGAAGAGTCCCCTCATTGTTTTTGAGGTGAAGGACATCTTGGACATGAAAGACGCAACAGGGGTAAGCGTCTCTTTCTTGTAGATTGGAAGGGCTTCGGCCACCGAGGAGTGGTCCCTGGGAACTGGATCATTATCTCTACCAAGATCTGATTCGTAGTTCCTTTCAGCCTAAGAAAGAGCGGGGGAGACCTATGGGGGTGAGGTACTGTAGCGGGTGGTCCCGCTCCTCAGTCCACAGGCCGCGGGCGAACCTGTGCCCCCCCTCCCCCCCCCCGGTAGCCGGGTCGGTGCGCTCTGGCCCGCGTGATGGGCCTGTGGTGCCACATCGCCCTGGAGACTCACTTGCCCTCGTTCCTGACACGTCCGCGCCCTTTGCCGGCCGCTCCCTAGAGCGTGCGCTCACTCTTGTAAATTTAAAGGGCCAGCGCCCCGGTAATTGGCTAGTTGCCGGGGCGCTGCCCTATTTTATGGTTTCCGCTCCGACGGTGTATTCCTGTGGCAGGATCTATGTTGCCTTGTGCCAGACCTAGAAAAAGCGTTCTTTAAGTGTTGTTCTTGCTGGCCGTTGTACCAGACGCTCTGCTACATTTCTCGACTCCAACCTCTGCCGCGCTGCCCTGACCATCCTGCCTGCCCACGACTACATTCTTGGCTTTACGATTCATGTACCTTGATGGACCTTGGCCCGCCACCGGCAAGACACGCCGCGTCAGGGGTAGCGACCTAGGTAGAATTCCGCCGTCGAGCAAGTCCATCCCAGTTTTGCGAGCGGAGCTCTAGTGAAAACCGGGAACGCTACTAGCAGCTTCGCTACCTGGCGCGGTCCAGTGGATCCACTACCTAGCTGTTACATTCATGCATGTTCATCCTGAAATTTTGACCAAAAGCCAAATGTCCCTTGACTTGGGAGTATTAAGCATTAGATGTGAGATTAGATGATAGATATAAAGGGAGCGATTACTACTATGCATTTAATGTACCATAGATACTGTGCCGTACTCATGATGCTGTAAGAACTAGAAATAGAGCTAACATGCTATAAAGTTTTTTAGACCAATGAGTAAAGCTTGCAAGAACCAAGTTGGAGGAGTCTAATTCTGGACAGTAGTGACTTCTCACAGGCTACTACTACACGTCCCGCAACACATCACATTTCGCACAGATATGAATACCTAGGTGTACCTGCCATGCTCCGACACAAATCATCTAATCCATATCACCCGTCATTCTGTATGATTACACACACAAGGCAATACCATTACCTCTATAACAGTGACTGCCAATAGTTAGTAGAAACACGATGTACACAGGCTTCAGCAGACTTGTATATTCAGCGCTCCAAACAGTGACCATATAGTGGGTAGATCACCACAGAACACAAGCGTCTGAGACTGTATAATTAACCTCCATTACAGTGACCATATAGTAGTAGATAACCCAGATTGTACACAAGCTCTGCATATTATACAGTATCAGATGTTAATATTACATCGCATACAGTGACCAATAGTGGTAGGGTACGCAGTGTATCACAGGGCCTCTGAAACATGTAATAAACCCTCCATACTAGTGAACCATATAGTGTTAAACACCAGTGTACACAGGCTTCTGCAGACTTGTATATTACCACCATACAGTGACCATGTAGTGGTACACACAAATAGTACACAGGCTTACTACAAGACTTAATACCTCCATACAGTGACCATAAGTGGTAAATAGCACTACATCAGGCTGCTCTGGACACATATAAGTGTATTACCGTGCATACAGATCTAATGGACTGAAGGTGACTTTATTTTTCTGATGTATGTCCTTCACTGTCCCTTGCTTCTGCATCATGTGATTCTCTCCAGCCACGTCTTGTCCCTGAGAACAGAATCATCACTTTTCCCAGCACTCTTTCTCATTGTTCCACCTCTTTACAAAACTCTCATGGGTGGGAGAGTGGGATATAGCCTTAATGTAGATGTATATGGGAGGGGGAACATTCTTCTTGGTGATGGGAAGGAAAATGATCAACTAACCTCCGTTGATATTGTGCTACAGGCATGCGCCGTGTTAATCTCTAGGACTCATATTAACAGTAGGTTAGGCAAAGACCCCTAGGTAGATAGGTAAATGGACAAGGGCCTAGGTTATGTTGGTAATCCCTAGGTAGGTATGGCAGGTGGGTAGGCTTTAGATGCATAGTAGTTGGTAGGTGAAAAGTAGATAAGCCCGAGTTTGGTAGGTAGCAGTGGTCCCAATATGCTAAGGTCAGGGGGGGTATGCCCAGTTTTTTGAAAGTTATTGGGCGCCCAGGTAGATTAGTCCAGTGGGACCTGAGGTAGGTTCTAGTGTGCACATGCTATGAGAGAGTAAGAGGCCCAGAGTAGTGTCCAGTTAGGTGGTAGGAGGGAGCTTCAGTTAGGTCTGGGTAATGTAAGCCAAAAAGGTAAGGTGGTAAGGGGCCCCATTGACAGTGGGCCAATTAAAGTGTAACAATTTTTCAATTCTGACATTCAGGCTATACCATAGTCTCACCATCCACTTTACAGCTTTGAATCGAGTTCTAGCCATTTCATTTTGTAGGACATCTTCATCTGGCTATCTCATACATTGACTTTGAACTATTCAGTATATGCTAGGTTAGCAGATATTGTTATGTAACAGCATTTGTTACTGTTTTCTCTAAAAAATCTAAAAGTTATTATATTGTTTTCTATTTTGTACTATATTACTAAATTCACCTGTAGACTTTAAACACTGCCTGAATCCCTCTGGGCTCTGTATCAGAATTCAAGCAGGCTTGAACCAAAAAACTGATCCCATACTCTCTTCTACACATTTCCCCCTGTTTGGGGCAACTGGAAATTGGTACAAATTTCACTTTTTTTTCACCTCTACCCACAAGTGGGTTTGGGTTGGGTTGGTCTGGGGGTTGTGGAGTCCAATCCAGCAACTTTACCTTCATTTTTCATGTATCCATTTTTCTTTTTTTCCATCCTTTCACGCTCCAGGTGGTTGTCCTGCTGGGGCACAAGTTTTTTACGATGATTGGGTAATAATTTGAGAAAAAAAGGGGGGGGGGGAAAAGAGGGGGTTTTAAATTTGTACATAAAAAAAATTTTAAAAAAGTTGAAAAAAAAAGGATTAAAAGTTGTATTATAAAGAAAAGTGTGAACATCACTCCCTTTTCATTCTTGCATGTGTGTCCACTCAATACTCTTTTGGTCATTTAAAAATTCTTTCCCCAAGAAATAATATGGCCCTACAACCCCCCCCATGGTATTTCAATCAAGCTATTGGGTTTTAAAATATATAATATCAGTCACCACCAAGATCGATTGCACTATGTCTTCATAAAACCAGGGTGTTTTACAAAAACAACCGTTTGTATCATTCGTCGGCAAAATATTACATCAAGTTTTTTACCCAACAAGATGACAGGATACGGTTATTTGCTTCCCATTTTTTACCTTCTTTAATATTAGTTCAACATCAGCCAGCCTCTATCCAGGACAAAACCTTTTTAAAAAGCATGATAATGGGGGTAAGTGGGCCAAAACTTTCCACCTAAGTTCCCTAAATGCCCAAGATGACTCATCTGGGGGAGCTTTATCACTATTTAATTTCACAGTGGGATTTTTACTTCTTTTGTTATTAATATTGGATGGAGAAACATGATTATTGCCCCCTGAGTGAATCTGACTCACTGATATTACAGGGAAATATATTAATCAACTGTCTAGAACATTTTGTACAGAGAACTTCTCGAAATTTAGAACCAAACCCAACCGAACATTTACTGTTCTTAAGTAAAGTTCTAGTTCTAAGCACCCATTTTCAGTTTCTTTTTCCCCGTTTTTTCTGCACACTTGGGGGCCACCCAATCATTTTTCGCACTTTTGGTGGCCATCCAAATCACTTTTCGCACTTTTGCGCCATCCAATAACCTTTTTTTTGGGACTTTTTTGGTAGCATACAATTCCCTTTCGCACTTTTGGGGCGATCCAATCAGCAGAGCACAGAGAAGGTAAAAAACACATTGCAGGGGGCCCATTGGCTCTAAAATCACATGACCAGTTATATATATTTCACTGTTTTCCTTTGAACGCCATTTTCTGCTCACCTTTGTACTGTACGATTGTTTTTAGTTGATAGATTTTTCCTCTTCATAGACAGCAATAGTTAAGAGTTTTATTCTGGCTAAATCTTTTCCAAACCCAAACTTTTTTTGGGGTAACATTTGCGGGCCACAAACGCCTAACTCTCATATACAGGGTATATATTATACAGAGTGCTTGGATTTGCAAATCATACTCCTGGCCCAAAATTCCTTCTTCATATTGGGGGGTTATAAATAAATAACAACCGCTCCAAATTTCCTATTTTTAAAGGGGGGTTTGGGGCCCCCCTGTTACATCGCACCTCCTAAGCTACCCCCTCTTTCAAAAATGCCTCACTTTTCAGTTTCCATTGAAAGGAAAAGTATTTTTTCCTTTAATTTTTTTTTTGTCACTCTTAAACCAAATTTTATTCACTAATTTGTTCCACAACAATTTACGTTTGAGGTAATTCCCCCTCCCAAATAGGTATAAAAAATTTAAACCCAAAAACTTTTCCCCAGACATTTTAAAGGGGGTTTCTCACTAATTGATTCACTCACCTCTCCTGTTTTTTGGTTTTATTTGAATTTTAGGCTGTTTACTGGCTTTCCCCAGGGTGCAGTAAACCATCCTAGCTTACAAACCACACTGCAGCCCACAGGGGAGATCAAACACGTAGCTATAGTAG
>JAODAL010074269.1:0-14435 GCA_025379985.1 Phyllomedusa bahiana
CCCAGGGATCCTTTCTTAGGTTTTGAGTATCTTGTCAGATATGGGGTATTGCTGGAATTAAGGCCGGGTGGGACAAACCGGGGAGGCAGGTGGAAGCGAGGTCCCAGGAAGGTAATGGGTTGCTGCTTGGTCAGAAGTGCAGAGGTTAAGGTGGAGCGACAGCAGGCAAAAGGTTAGCGCAGGTTAACTGCAATGAACAGGAACAAGGCTGGACGGCAAGTTCCCAGGCGAGAGGACTGGAAAGCAGGAGCTAAGCACAATACTCAAGCAGTGAACAACAGGCTTGAGGAGTTTATATAGGAACCAGGAACAGGAAACAGGAAACAAGATGGCAACCAGTTGAGACACAATCCACCATCTTAACTGAGGGCAAACTTAAGGGCAAACACAGTTAGTAAGTTCCAAGGCAAAGTAGGAGTTCCTGACACATTTTGTCTCTCGTCCTCTCCCCTTCTCTTTCGTCTCTTGTAGTCATATGGGATTATCTACTCAGGAACAGTGGGGTTCATCTTTATATCAGACACTTTGTGGTTATTACCCTTTTATTTAATTTATCATTAGGAGTGGGATTGTCCCGTTTTTTGATAATCACATTCAATTGGGAACCTACTTCTGTTTATCCCCTATCGCAAATTCGGTGTTATACTTCCTATCCCTACCCCTTCTCTTATATTTTTGCAATATTTGTGTACTATATGTCAGATTGCGTCATAGTATCTTATTATGATTGCTCTGTTCTATATTCTTTTACATTGCTGTGTGTACCTAGTTTATTAGGGTCTTCTCATTATCCAGCATCACTATTTATGCGTTCCTTTATAGGGCGCAGGCGCAGTAACAATCTCAGACGACCGTAATTGTATGCCTATTTGTTTAGCTATATTTAACAATTTGGCTATTACATCTTACTGTAGGGGCTATTAATGTTCATAAGTAATATTTTAGAGTGAGTGCTGCTCATCGGTGGTTGTCTATTATCCATTACTATCACTTACATGTATATTGCGTTCCACCGAGGGGCGCATGCGCAGTAACAACTCAGGAGACGATCGTACCCGGAAGCAAGTCTATCTTGTTTGCGTTTCACTGCGCGCATGCGCAGTATCTGTTTTCCGGACGCCGCGAACATGTGTTTGTTACAGGATGTATCTATAATACTGGGGTGAGTCTATTGTCGTTTAAAACACCCTGGGTGGGATTTGGAAGTATAAAAATGGGAGCAACGTATGTCTTTAGTTTGCTGCCTTTTTATCTTAGACACCGAACAGGTATCAATTGGTGTACCTTTCTATCTTTTATCATACTGGTCCTCCAGGTTTATCTGCACCTTTCAACAGCCTTATGTCCCCTGAGAACCCTGTGTATATAAAAAAAGGGGAAACGCGTCGGGCTTATTGCTTTTTTGTTTATTTTGACTGTATATGTTTATCATGGAATTATTTTGCATTTACTTCTTAGTTGTAGATATTTTTAGGGAATAGTTTTTTTGCGAGCCGCCCTTTTTCGGCCGATGTCCCCGCAATTTAGGCATTTTATGTTTTTATCAAGGGTAATATACGGATCTTTCCTTACATGGCACTGTATCTCCATCATATTGGTGGCGCCTGTAACCCATGCCTCGACTGCATCAATAATCAAAACTGTGGAGTCCTATTTTTCTTCCCTAGTTTTTGTTGTGATTCATTTTTTTGGGGTTATCTTAATGTATATCTATTAAATGTAATGTTTTATTGCTTTTCCTTGCAGTGAATATTTTTTTTATATTGATAACATCATTTCTAGTAAACTGCAAGTCTCTTTGCTAGCTGCAAAACACCACTTTTATATCAGTATACATTTCTGATAGGTGTTCAATTTTACCCATTACACACTGTACTGTTAATATAACCACCTTGCCCTTAAATTACATCCAGCAATCTGTATTCAGCAACAGGTTTTTGTTGCCAAAAATACCTGTGTATGCGTACGAAGAAACATCACATTACGTTGTTTTTTGACTTTTGCGCACCCAGCACTGTTCATTGACCAGCATCTACGCAAATTCCTTAACACAGCAATTCTAATTAAACAAAGGTGAATTGAAAGTTGCAAAAAATAACATTTATTATATCAAAACATACATTTTACGTGTGTTTTGACTTTTGCGCTCCCAGCCACAGTTTCATTGACGCAGCATCTACGTAAATCTTAAAACAGCAATTCCCACTATATTCACCACAGGTGAATAGGAAAGTTGCAAAAATACCGTTTATTATATCAAAACATAACTGTTACGTTTTTTTGACTATGCGCACCCAGCACTGTTCCATTGACCAGCATCTACGAAATCTTAAAACAGCAATTCTATATTCACCACATGTAATTGGAAAGTGCAAAAAATACCGGTTAAATATATCAAAACATAACAGTTACGTGTTTTTTAACTTTTGCGCACCCAGTCACTGTTCATTGACCAGCATCTACGAAAATCTAAAACGAGCAATTCTATATTCACCACAGTGAATGAAAGGTGCAAAAAATACCGTTATTATATCAAAACCATAACAGTTTACGTGTTTATTTACTTTGCGCACCAGCACTGTTCATTGACGCAGCATCTACGAAAATCTTAAAACAGCAATTCTATATTCACCACAGGTGAATTGAAAGGTGCAAAAAATACCGTTTTTATTATATCAAAACATAACAGTTACGTGTTTTTTTGTACTTTTGCGCACCCAGCACTGTTCATTGACCAGCATCTACGAAAAGCTTAAACAGCAATTCTATATTCACCACAGGTGAATTGAAAAGGTGCAAAAAATACCGTTTATTAATATCAAAACATAACAGTTTACTGTGTTTTTTTTTGACTTTGCGCACACCAGCACTGTTCATTGACGCAGCCACTAGAGGTAAATCTTAAAAACAGCAATTCTATATTCACCACAGGTGAATTGAAAGGTGCAAAAAATACGTTTATTATATCAAAACTAACAGTTTTACGTGTTTTTTGACTTTACGCACCCAGCATGTTCATTGACGCAGCATCTACGTAAAACCATAAACAGCAATTCTATATTCACCACCAGGTGAATTGAAATTTGCAAAAAATACCGTTTTTATTATATCGAAAACATAACAGTTACTGTTTTTTGACTTTTGCGCACCAGCACTGTTCTTGAAGCAGCATCTACGTAAATTCATTAAAACAGCAATCTATATCACAACAGTGAATGCACAGGTCAAAAAATACCGTTTATTATATCAAAACATAACAGTTACGTGTTTTTGACTTTGCCGGCACCCACCACAGTTCATTGACGCAGCATCTACGTAAATCTTAAAACAGCAATTCTATATTCACCAGAAATGGGGTATATATATAATGTTGTTGATATATATTTTAAATTTTGGGGGTGTGTTATTGGTTGGGGGGGGGTTTGGGGGGGGGGGGGGGGGGGGGGGGGGGGGGGGTATGGTTGGGTTTTGGATTTTTGTAAGGGGTGGTGTGATTTTATTTTATGGGTAGGGGGGGGGTTAGGGGGAGATAAATAAAGGGATGGTAGATATTAGTAGTTTGAGGGTTTTATATTGGGAGTGTGGATAATATGGGTTGGTTTGATTTTTGTTAAGGGGGTGGTGTTGATTTTATTTATGGGTAGGGGGGGGGTAGGGGGAATAAATGAATAGGGGATGGGTAGATGATGAGTAGGTTTATGTTTTATATTTTATTGTGTATAATATGGTTGGGTTGGGATTTTTTTTAAGGGGTTGTTTGATTTATGTTATTGTAGGGTGGGTGTAGTGTGAGGATAAAATGATATGTTATTGAAGAATGAATAGTAGGTATTATGTTTAAAGATTTATATATTATAATAAGGTGATGTGTTTGGGTGATTTTTTTTAAGTTTATTATATACAAACATAACATCACGTGTTTTTTGACTTTTGCGCACACAGCACTGTTCATTGAAGCGCATCTACGTAAATCTTAAAACAGCAATTCTATATTCACCACAGTGGAATTTGAAAGGTGCAAAAAATACGTTTATTATATCAAACCATAACAGTTACATGTTTTTTGACTTTGCGCACCCAGCACTGTTCATTGACACAGCATCTACGTAAATCTTAAAACAGCAATTCTATATTCCACCACAGGTGAATTGAAAGTGCAAAAAATCCGTTTATTAAACCAAAACATAACAATACGTGTTTTTTGACTTTTGCGCACCCAGCACTGTTCATTGACGCAGCATCTACTAAAATCTTAAAACAGCAATTCTATATTCACCACAGGTCAATAGAAAGTGCAAAAATACCGTTTTTATATCAAAACATAACAGTTACAGAGTTTTTTGACTTTTGCGCACCCAGCAACTGTCATTGACGTAGCATCTACTTAAATCTTAAAACAGCAATTCCTATATTCACTACCAAAGGTGAATGAAGGAGCAAAAAATACCGTTTATTATACCAAACATAACAGATAACTTGTTTTTTGACATGCCCATTCCAGAATTGTTGATAGACACTTGCAGTTAAATTTTGAATCCAGCAATTTTGTTTTTTGATTAGAGGGATTTAGAATAGCTGATTGCCGTCTTTTAATAGAGACTGTCCAAAACTATTCCATACCTTCTCAAATTTTTATATTTCTGAACATGGAGCGAAATGCTAGTGGTAAGCGAGCAAAAAGGGGGTAGCACATGGAGTAGAGGTACTGAGAGAAGGTGCTCCTTCCATCTGCGAGGCGACAACACCATTTCCAGCGGATTCGTCATTTGCAGGACCGTCAGCCTGTCATCGCAGGGTCAGGCCTGTGAATCTAAGTAACAGAACATCGTCGCCAATCTGTCCTTCAGTGGTTTTATGCAACCTGCATCTAGCAAGTCTACCTCCTCTCTCGCAGTCACGGCCCACAAATGTCGTCATCAGCATCATCAGCATCCGTCCAACATGAAGCTGCGCAAATGTCAACTCGTTTCCCCACCACGGTGGATAAGCCTGTGTCTGAAGACCTCTTAGATGACAAAAATGCGGTTGGGTCAGAAGGCATGTTAAAAGATCAAGAGCCAAAAAGGATGATTTTCTCTTCTCTGACACCCATTTACTGATGCCATCATAGGAGGAGAAGGATAGGCCGTTAAATCGGCAAAAATCCCGGGCGGTCGGCAACGCCTTGCAGTGCCCCTTGCTTGTAGCCCGCAGCTTCTGTATGCAGAAGTCAGGAAATGACCAAGTCACCTGTGTTGTTGATGATGATTATGACGACATTGCGGATCCACCTGGTCCTTTTCGCAGAATTGCTTTGCGAGCGCTTCATCAGTGGATAGGAGGAAGACGAAGGGGTAGTGTCAATATGGGTCCCGCCACAAAAAGGGAGAGGGAGGTCGAGAAGTCCGCTGATATTTTCCCCACCACTGTCAGCCAAACCCCCTCCCGCTTATCGCCGTCAAAAAGGTCCAGGACCTCTCAAGCCCGGGGCCTTTCTTTGGGAGCAAGCCTCTGATTCACCCAGGATGCATATGCCCCCTTTTCCCGTAAACGCATAAGTTTGCGCCACCCTTCTGTCTTTCCGGTTTGGGGAGCAGAAGAAACATTTTTCCCCAAAAACCATCCAAAACCCAAAAGCCTGAATGTCGGCATTCCCGGTTTTGGCCTTGGAAAAAGTTGCCTTTCCCTTTGGGTGGACACAGAGGGTTCCCCAAACTCATGGCCCCGTTTTCCCCCCAATACCAGATCCGAGCAGGCATTTCTTTGCCAGAAAACCCGCCCGCCCGGCCACCACGGTCATCAAAATTTTAAACGGTTATCTTCTTGCCCAAAAAAGCCCATCTCACCCCCGGGAAACATGGCTATAAGCACGGCCAAGGCCGCATACTCTGTGACAGCCCCTTGGGGTGAGCTGGGTGGATGTCTCTGGGGGGAGGGTGGCCTCAGCTGGGCGCCCCTTTAAAAACCCCGGGTTTTGGCGGGGTCCCCCCCAAAGGCCCTTTGGGGGGCATCACGGCCCAGAGACCCGACGTTTTTTAAAATTTAAATCTGCCTTGGAGACCGTCCACCCAGCGGAGCTGTGCGCTCTAAGCAACAGACCCAGCGCTGGCTGGGGGGGCAAGAACCCTTTTGCCAGGCAAGGTGGTGTGCGATAACGGGCGAAATCTGCTGGCCCCCCTTTAAATCGGGGGGGCTGGGGCACATCCCCTTTCCTGGCACATGTCATAACCTTTTGTCCCCAAAATTTTTAAAGAGTACCCGGTCTGGATGCCCCCGAAAAGGCTCGAGGGCTGATTCGCACTTCCCCCGTTCGCAAACCCCGCTTCGTCCCGCCTGGCTGTGTTGCAGCGTCAGCTCCCCCCCCGTCAACCCTCATTTTTGACGTGGCAACACGCGGAAAATTTCCCCCCTCACATCCCAGCGATTGTGGGGAGCAGGGGAATGCCATTACGCAGTACGAAGTTACACTGGCCTGACAAGCACGGACACCCGGGGTGTTGAACCCACCGAGAGTGGAGGCAGGTGAAAGAGCTCTGCACCATCCTTGCCCGTGTTGAAGATGTCCACCAAATGGTCAGAGCGGCAATGCCCTTGTCAGCATGAGCATTGTGGAGTGATCTTAGTTCTGGAAACATCGTTGGACCACATCTGAAACAACAGGTACCCGCCAGCGACGGAGGATGAGACGGACACAGATGCGGACACAGAGCCTTTCTCTCCGTCAAATCCACAAGGCCCACAGTTTTCACAATTCTCGTCTTCGATTAGGCAGTGGATCGGGGTCCAGACTAGAGCAAGGAGGCGCATCATCTCTCCAGGGGAGCAACATCTCAGCAAGACATTTCAGTGTTGACGCATAGCCGTAGGCAGTCGGAGGAGGAGGAGGAGGTAATCCTAGACACCGATGTTACCAGAACGACCCTGCCTTGGAAAGTAGGTTGGCGCTAAATTGATGGCGGAGGAGGAATCATGATGAAGATCATAAATGCTAGAGCCCCTCGACCCAGATGCATGGGAAGTAAAGGCTCAATCTCTCACAAGAGTGCTTGTTATCTCCCATTTCCTCACAAGATCCTCGCATTAAGGCCATCCAAATGAACAACAGTTACTGGGTGCCACCCTCCTGATCCCCGATACAAAAACAAAAATCAGCACCTTCCTTCCCACCCACCCAAATAGAGAGTAAAATGCAGGAAATGGAGAACTTGCGTTGATCACTGGAGACATCTGTTGCGTCTACTTACACGTTCCCCAAATGTTCCCCGGAGGAACAACATCATCGACAGACAGCAGTAGAGTTGCCAAGTAGGCGTCGCGGCAAGCAGCAGCAAGGTGCAAGAAGCCTACTGGTGACCTCAGGCAATCTTTGTTTTTCCACCTCACCAACGCATGCAATGCAGGGCACACATCAACACCACAGAGATCAGCTAAGATCATGGTGCACGACTAACTGCCGTCTCACACCGAATTTTTTGCAAGTGTTCCCGGACCCAATAAACTACAGGTTATCCAAAATGGATGAATGGCCCGAGCTGGCTCATCACGCCATAGAGTGTTGTCCTGCCCAGCAGCCAGCGTCATAATCTGAGCGTGACCTTCAGCACAGCTGGAGTATTCATTACATGACAAACGCATCCTGCTTTTCCACAGATAATGTGGATCGTTTGACTTCATCAAGATGAATCAGGCACGGATCCTTATAATGTTTGAGGCCCAATTGCCGAGGTCACGCGATAGTTTGCCATCTACTTCACATTCCTTTTCAAACGAAATGGTCCTCTTGAAAACATTTTTTTAAAATGAACATTTCTTACTGCAATTTTATCACTTTCCAACAGTTCATTTTGCTGGTTTTGCTGTGAGTAGACGAAAAAGACATCAAGGTTTCATGACCACACCGTATTCCATATACTCACTTGTATTTTTATCTGGAGAAGTTTTCAGCAGTGTCAATGTTTTGAGTCATGATGCTGTGAGATACTCCAATAATCATGGCTTTTGGAACAGAAATGTGACTTCTAAGTGGCATTTCTACCCTCAACATTTTAATAGTGGCTGAGAAGTCATATTTATAATTTTTTTGGTCATGTTTGCTTGTGAGACAAGCTAGTAATTATGGTCCTTTGTGAACAGAAATGGTGCATCTAAGTGCATTTCTCCCTCACAATTTTTAACAGTGGCTGAGAGTTATTTTTTATAATTTTTTGGTCGATGCAGCTTAGAAATGCAGCAATACTGCAGTGTCCTATAATAAAAAAATGTTGTTTCTAACAGACATTTGTTCTTCACAATTGACCAAAGTGGCTCAAGGTCAATCCTTTGCAATTTTGGGGGCATTTTGCTGTGACATGCCGCTAAACAACAGGTCCTATCTAAAAAATGTTGTTTTCCCTAAAAACAGACATTGTTCTTCACATTGTCAAGATGGCTCAAGGGTGATGGTGCGTCAGAAACAGGAATAGGTAGGACACTGTTAATGGACACATATTGCAAATGACTTGTTTTTGGCAAGATCTTTAACATAGCTAACATTCCTGTATTGAGACAACCATTTTAATACAAATAGAAAAAAAGAGAAACAAAGACCTGTGTGATTCCATCCTATTTTAAAAATGTTTTTACTAGAATTAGAATACTAAAAAAACTTGCATGTACAAAATAGCTGTTAAAAAAATCCTCTAGAATTGTACAAGGAGGTACAGGATAACATTGACAGATGAGTAGTTATTCAGAGGACAAAATATTTTTGGAGTCATGGAGCCACGGACATAGAACAAAGTACAGAGACCAATTCTCCAGCACGTTGAGTAAATGAAAAAGAATGCAAGATAAAGGGCACCTGGGTGTAACAGGAGCGTTAACCACCAGTATTTCCAAGTGAAGCCAATTGGTCCACAATCATACGGAGGGGCAAGCGCTACCCCAGGTCTTGACTGTTTACAGAGTAAGGCTGAGTTCACACACATCCGCGTTCCGCACTCTCGTCATCACGACAGTTCTCGTTGCAGCGTCCATCAGGGCATTTTATCCTGCGTGTTTAATAGATGACGGACGCCAGCCTGAGCGTTCACCGCACCCACGTAACTCCGGCCTGTCATACTGTGGGCCTAGGGACAGGTATAGTCCACTGCCCAGTAGAAACTAAATGGTGGTTGAAAGACTCCTTTTTCCGTCACTTTTTAAAATGGTGGGGGTCATGCAGGTTTGGGCTCATGCTGTTGCCCAGGACAGTATATCAATGTCCAGTTCAACTAAATGTGGTTGAAAGACTCCTTTTTCGCACTTTTTAAAATGTGGGGGTCATCAGGTTTGGGGCGTCATCGGCTTGTGGCCAGGACAGGTATAGTCAATGTCCAGTGAAACTAAAATGGTGTTGAAAGACTCCTTTTTCCTGCACTTTTTTAATGTTGGGGTCATGCTGGTTTGTGGCTCATGCTGTGGCCCAGGACAGTTATAGTCAATGTCCAGTGACCTAAAATGGTGGTGAAAGACTTCTTTTCCAGGCACTATTTAAATGTGGGGGTCATGCAGGTTTGGGGCTCATGCTGTGGCCCAGGACAGGTATATTCAATTGTTCCAGTGAACAAAAATGGTGGTTGAAAATACTCCTTTTTCCCGGCACTTTTTTAAATGTTTGGGCCATGCAGTTTTGGGGGCCATGCTGTGGCCCAGGACAGGTATAGTCAATGTCCAGTGAAACTAAAAATGTGGTTGAAAGACTCCTTCGCACTTTTTAAATGTGGTGGTCATGCAGGTTTGGGGCTCATGCTGTGTGCCCCGGACAGGTATAGTCAATTTCCAGTGAAACTAAAAATGGAGGTTGAAGAACTCCTTTTTTCCAGCACTTTTTAAATGTGGGGGTCATGCAGGTTTGGGGCTCATGCTGTGGCCCAGGACAGGTAATAGTCAATTCCAGTTGAAACTAATATGGTGGTTGAAAGACTCCTTTTTTCCGCACTTTTATGTGGGGGTCAATGCAGGTTGTGGGCTCAGCTGCTGGCCCAGGACAGTATAGTCAATGTCCCATTTGAAACTAAAATGGGGTTGAAAGACTCCTTTATCCGGCACTTTTAAATGTGTGGCGAAGCAGGTTTGGGGCTCATGCTGCGCGTTCCAGACAGGGATATTCAATGTCCAGTTCAAGTAACATGATGGTTCAAATCATACGCCTTCTGGCACTTTTTAATTTATGGTGATGCAGGTTTAATGGTCAGGGCTGTGGTACAATGACAGGGAATATAAAATGGTCTGTGACTTTTTTTCTGGTGACTTTTAATACCTAAGTGTGTTGCCTAAGATGTAGCACTTATCCATTTGACTGTTGTGGATGTTATTCAGCTTTCTCCAGCCTGTTTGGTTTGTAATAAGTGAAGGTGTTTTTGCTCTCGCCATATACTTTTAATGGTCATCGCGCATAATCGATGCTCACTATCGAAAAACCTTATCGATAGCGGCCGACTATCGACTATCGGATCGAATCTCGATAGCCAACGCATCGCTCAACACTATTAACCACCATATTTCCAAGTAAGCTCATTTGTCCACACTCATACGGAGGACAAGCGCTACCCAGTATTGACTGTGTACTAAGGAATGCTGGAGTTCTCACCCTTCCGCTTCCGCACTCTGCTTCAGCAGACAGTTTTCGTTGCCTGCGTCATCAGGGCATTTTAAAACCTCGTGTTAATAGATGACGGACGCCAAGCCTGGGCTCTCACCGCACCACTGTTACTCCGGCCCTGGGTACCATGCTGTGGCCCAGACCGGTTAATAGTCAATGTCCAGTGAAACTAAAAAGTGGTTGAAAAGACTCCTTTTTCCGCACTTTTTAAATGTGTGGTCATCAGGTTTGGGCTTTGCTGTGGCCCAAGACAGGTATAGTCAATGTCCCAGTGAAACTAAAATGGTGGTCTGAAAGACTCTTTTTCCGACACTTTTTAAATGTGGGGGGTCATGCAGGTTTGGGGCTCATGCTGTGGCCCAGGACAGGGATATTCAATGTCCAGTTCAAGTAAGATGAGGGTTTTCAAATCATACTCCCTTCTGGCACTTTTCAATTTGTGGGTGATGCAGGTTTAAGGTCAGGCTGGGGTACAAGACAGGGATAGTGAATGGTCTGTGACTTTTTTTCTGTGACTTTTATAACCTAAGTGTGTTGCCTAAGATGTAGCACGTACCCATTTGACTGTTTTTGGATGTTAATTTCAGCTTCCCCAAACCCTTGTTTGGGTGTAATAATGAAGGTGTTGTTGTCACCCATAACTTTAATGGTCATCGCTCATAATCGACGCTCACTATCGAAAAACCTTATCGATAGCGGCCGACTATCGACTATCGATCGATCTCGATAGCCAACGCAATCGCTCAACACTAGTCATCAGCAGATGCTGTCTTTTTTTCCGCAGAACGTCTGAGGCCGTGCAAACGGCCACACTTCTAGGGATCCCAACGGAAAGTGGATGTGCTTTCGGAGACCGCTGTAGTACACTTGGCTGCCGAATTTTTCAACATGCCTACCTGTGCGTGAAATGAAAAAACACCAGCACTTACAACCAATGCAACTTGGGAAACACCGCCGTTGTCACCTAATTTCACCAGGGTGCTTTTTAGATGATATCTCAGTTCTGCCAGGCAAAGCCCAGTTTTGGATGTCGTGCCTCACCGTTGGTTTTCAAGTTCTTCCTCGTTAGTATAGTTGTGAGTATCCCTGCCTGTCACGTGGGAGACCAGAGGTCGATTCCCCGACGGGGAGTGCCTATCCTTTTTTTCTCTTTCCTCCTCTGGAACTTTTATCCTGGACAGTCATTCAAGCTGATTCTGTCACACAGTCTAGATAAGGAGGGGGAGGAGGAGGAGGAGCTTCCTCTCTGATACTAAGGAGCATTTCCTGTCCCCTGCACTTTGCTCAGGAAACTATGACTATACCTTCTTACACTACTCTTCAAAGGCCGCTTTCTCATTTCCAGAGAATGACAGGTCCCCTATCTCGCACCCCACCGGCGCCTTTTTTCTTTGGGATGAAAGCCTGACCAGTCAGGCTCGAGTTTTCTTTTCTGCGGAGTTTGCTCATGTGGTGACTGTAGATGTCATCAGCAGATGCTGTCTTTTTTTCCGCAGAACGTCTGAGGCCGTGCAAAAAGGCCACACTTCTAGGGATCCCAACGGAAAGTGGATGTGCTTTCGGAGACCGCTGTAGCGTACTTGGCTGCCGAATTTTTCAAGATGCCTACCCGTGCGTGAAATGAAAAACGCCAGCACTTACAACCAATGCAACTTGGGAAATACTGCCGTTGTCACCTAATTTTACCAGGGTGCTTTTTAGATGAAATCACAGTTCTACCAGGCAAAGCCCAGCTTTGGTAGGCGCGCCGCAGCGCCTTGAGATGTGTTCTTCCTCATTTGTATAGTTGCGGGTCTCCCCACCTGTCACGTGGGAGACTGGGGTTTTATTCCCCGATGGGAAGAGGCTTTTTATTTCTTTTTTTGCACACTTGCCCACTCTGGAACTCTTTCCTGGAAAGTTCGTGCAAGCTTCTTTAGTCAAATAGTCTAGCTAAGGATGGGGAGGAGGGGGAAATTTCCCTTTTTGATACTAAAACCCTTTCCTGCCCCTGACCTTTGCTCAGGGGAAACTTTGACAATACCATTTACGCTACTGTTAAAAGGGCTGCTTCTTATATACACAGAATGGGCATTTTCCCCTTTCCCCTCCCCCCATCGGGCCCTTATTTCTTTCGGGGTGAAAGCCTGACTGGTCGAATCCCAGTTTTCTCTCGCGGCTTTTTTCGCTGGGGTGTTTTAGATGTCCAACAGCAGAAGCCCGTTTTTTTTCTTTTGGACACAAAAAAATTCTTGGGGGGGTTTCCGGTTTTTTCCAAAGGGGGTAAAAACCAACCCTTCCCTAAGGGGGGATTTTTTTCCCAAGAAATAAGGTTGGATTTTTTTGGGGGTTGGCCCCGGGGGGGAACCCCGGGGGGGTTTAATTAAAATGGGTTTTTTTTTTGGCTGGGCCGGGGTTTTTTTTTTTCAGATTTGGCCCTACCAGGAGGAGGAGGAGCTTTCCCCTCTGATACTACGGAGCATTTCCTGTCCCAGGAACCTTTTCTCAGAAAACCCTTTTTACAATTTCCGTCTTACCCTTACTCTGCAACGGCCATTTCCCCATTTCCCCCGAATTTACACGTTCTTAAAAATTTAGACCCTTTAAGACTGGGAAATTTTTTTTTTTTGGGGGGAAAATTGGGCTTTCAGGCATGAGTTTTTTTTTTTTGGGGACTTTTTTGCTGGCAGGATTTTAGGTGTCACCAGCAGAAGGTGTCTTGTTTTTGGGGGGAATATCTGATTGTGCCAAAAAGGAAAACCTAGAATCCCATTTGGTAAGCAGATTTACTGCCGGGGAAAGTTTTAGTGTTTTTGGCTGGGGGCCTTTTTTAAGATGCCTACCCTGTGCCCTTTCAACCAATGCCAAAATTTGGGGAAATTCCCGCCCCTTGTCCAAACCCTTTTTTTACCGGGTTTCAAATTTTTTAGGGTGGGCACGTTCTTCCAGGCAAAGCCCAAATTTTGGATTTGGGGGTGCCCCCCCCAAATTTGGGTTTTCAAGTTCTTCCTGTTAGTATAGTGGTGAGTACCCCGCCTGTCACGTGGGAGAACCCGGGGTTCGATCCCCGAAAGGGGAAATTCCCATTCTTTTTTTTTCTTTTCCCCACGCTTTCCTCCTCCCCGGGAAATTTTATCCTGGCCCGTCTTCAGCTTATTCTGTCACACAGTCTAGCTAAGGAGGGGGAGGGGAGGAAGAGCAGTTCCTCTCCCGATACTAAGGGGGCATTTCCTGTCCCCTGCAATTTGCTTGGAAAAAATATGGGTAATACTTTTCAAAAATACCCCCTTCAAAGGCCCCTTACCTCATTTCTAGTGAATGAAGGTGTAACGGAAAGGGTAGGGATCCCCTGGAAACCCCCGAGGCGATGGTGGAAAACCACGCCAAAGGGAAAAGGAAAACTAAGTAGGTCCGGTATTTTACCAGGGGCCCCCAAAACGGGTTTGGGTTGATTTCGGCGGGAGTCTTTTAAAAAGGGCAGTGCCGGCAAAACCCTATTACTGGGCCTTTCCCCTTTAAATTTCAAAAAGCCGGGGCCGCGCGGCCCAGGGGCGGAGCTACGCGCCAAAGGGGAATTGGACTACCCGAGCAGGAGCGCGGCCCGGGGGAAATAGACGCCGGTGGGGGCTGGGAAAAGAGCGGACCCCCAAACCCACGTGCGGGACGGGGGTCCGTTTGGGGGCGGCAGCACGGGGCTGTCTGCGACCCAGGACCCGGGGGTTTGAAAGGGGGGTCCGTGGGCAGTAACCCCCCCCCCTTTGGGGCCCCTCCTCCTTGGGCCCCCCTTCTTACTGGGATCGAAAAAATCTTGGAGGGGATTACGGTTAAAGGGTATTTTCCTCCGGGTCTAAAGGGC
>JAODAL010074270.1:0-14435 GCA_025379985.1 Phyllomedusa bahiana
CCCGTCCCCGTCCATGTCCCGCCCTTTTCCATGTCCCCGTCCCTCCATGTCCCCGTCCTTCCATGTCTCCACAGTGATCTAACCTCCTCACTTTGCCTCTTGCAGATGGAAATTTCTTGAGGTGACTCGGGTCAGGAGGGATCTGCAGACACCTGTCCAAAGTCCTGATTCAACCTCATTGTTTTCTTTCATCAAGCCAGAAGACAGCAAGGACTCCCGGCTGCCCCAGAGCAGGTAATGGATCAGACACCTGTATCTATGAGATGTAGCAGAGCCAGAGGAGTCGCAGGAAACCTGCAACATGACACACTGAGCTCTGCTACATCTGTCTATTTATATATGTGGGGTTGTGTGTTTAGCGGGTTTCTCAATCACAGTACAAGGGTTGTGTTAGCTTTAGGTGTAAGAGTTTCCTAGAATAAGCAAAGTGGGGGTTGTAGTGTGCGGATGCATATGTAGACTATGGGCTTAGTATATACAGAAGTGTACTAGTTCCTCGCATGGAACAGCAGAGGGGAGTGGGTGAAGTGTACGGATGTATATCGAATATGGGTTTAGTATATTAAGAAATGTACTAGTGCCTGGCAAGGAATAGCAGAGGGGGTGGATATAGTGTGCAGATACATATAGACTATGGGCTTAGTATAGATAGAAGTGTAGCAGGGCAGGTGGGTGGCACAGGGGTGCATTGGTGTTGGGCTGTGACTGATATTGGTGACCTGGTATCTAACCCTCGTCTTCTTGTCTCCTTTGCAGCAATGGTGCCCACATCCGTGTGAAGAGATACAGGCACAGCTTCGGGAACTACCCCCCTGTGTCCAGAGGGTGCAAGTTTGGCACCTGCATCGTCCACAACTTGGCCAACCAAATCTACCAGTACACCGACAAAGACAAGGACATCACAGCCCCGGCCAGGAAGATCAGCTCCCAGGGCTACGGCCGCCGCAGGAGAAGGTCCCTTCCTGACAGGAGGCTTCTCATGCCCTTTGTGGACGGCGTCTTCAGACCCCAGTGGGTGAGAACTGGCAAAGCCACAAGTTCCCTGAGCTCACTGAGTGGACTGACCAAGACCAAAGGCAAATTGTGGCAGACCTTGCTGAGGACTTAGAGTAGGGTCCTGTGAAGTAGAGGTGTAGAATACATGAAGGGTTAACGTCCCCTGACCTAGGAGGACACAAGGAATCCCTCCTCTTCGCCCCAGAGGGTTACTGGATGGAAGAGGGCACATGGAGGAACCAGTGGAGTATTGGAGTAGGACTGTTGTTCGGAGAAAGGTCTTCATAGGCTTGGACTTGTCACCAATGTCCAGAAGACCATGGACTTCTCTGGGCCAAGGTGAAATGCAGCATTTTGCACTTATAACGGACTTTAATGAATGTGAGCACTGAAAGAGACTACCAAAAAATGGGAGACGGTATCATGGGGTGGAGCAGACGCATGGCAGGACCCCACCACAACGTTGGGTCTCCATTGCTGGTTTAGGTGCTGGAGAACTTGTGATGATGATGATGACTTTGGACTTTCCACCTGGAGTCTGCCCGTGGGCTCCGATGGCTGAACTACCTGACCTCAGTATGGGACCGAGCAAGTCCCAAAACTTCTGATTTCTGGGGTTTGGGGCTCTCCCTCCATTCCCCAGGACTTCCTCCCCTCCCCCGTCCTCTCACTGCCAATGGACCTGTTACAGTCTGCGCTCGATCATGCAGAATGAATGGACTCTCTGGAGACGTTTCCACATTTCCCCGCGAACTGGACCTTAATACTTGAACCTTAAGTGCAATGTTTTCTATGAAGTGGATATTTAACTGTTTATTATGTGTTTGTATCGTCCAAAGCAGAAGTTATTTTTTTACCAGATTCTTATTCTATAAGGGCATTATATATATATATATATGTATCTCGTATCGGATGTGATGTGCAGTCCTCGCGGAGGGCTCGCTCTATATCTAACAGTTTATTACACATCCCCTTGGGGGACTGAATAAAGAAAAACATTCACTGAACTTTCCTTGTCGCTGGTTATTTGATGATATTCTGTATATATGTGATTTATACACTGTGTCCTGCAGTATCTCACCCCGGAGCCCCATCTACTGCCAGTCCCATATAGTCACATATATTCCCATAGTCTTCTATAGTCCCATATTCTCATATAGTCCTTCATAGTCTCATGCAGTCCTATATAGTCTTAAATAGTCTGATAAAGTCTCAACTATTCCCATAGTCTTACATAGTCCCGTGTTACCAGTGTCTGAAAGAGTCCCATAGACTCATTCATTTCTATAGTTTCAAATAGTTGCATGATCTTATATAGTTCCACAGTCTTATATAGTCTCATAAAGTTGTGTATAGTGTCATGTAGTCCCATATAGTGGGATATAGTTCCATAGTCTCATACAGTCCCATATAGCCTTAAATAGTCCCATAAAGTCTGATATAGTCCATTAGTCTCATGTAGTCCCATACATATACACACAGTCTCATATAGTCCCATAGTCGTACATAGTCCCATACAGTTACAGATAATCCCATACAGTTACACACAGTCTCATATAGTCCCATAGTTTTACATAGTCCCATCAGTAAAAGCCATGAAACAACAAGTCTCATATAGTCCTATAGTCTCATATAGTGCCATACAGCTACACAGTCTCATATAGTCCCATAGTCTTACATAGTCCCATACAGTTACACACAGTCTCATATAGTCCCATAGTCTTACATAGTCCCATACAGCTCACACAGTCTCATATAGTCCCATAGTCTCATATAGTCCCATACAGCTACACACAGTCTCATACAGTTACACCTGGTCCATACAATTCTCCTCATAATGGAGGATGTTCCCCAAATACTCATCAGACCAAACTTCCAACATTTGAGGCTTCACCAAGGACAATGTCAGGGGTCACCTTCTCCACATTAACCCCGGCTGCATCACAGGTAAATAATTAGTCCTAAAGGAACCAAGGAAAACATCAGTCCCCGTGACCCAAAAACCTAATCCAAGGGTGGAAAATTACCCTCTTGTCTCTTCCCTCAGGACCTGAGCAAATAAGATAGATTTGCTATAAATAGAAACTTTCAGTATGAGATTGGGAGTGATTCAGGGGAACACTATGTGACGCCGGTTATTTTAGTCCTAACAAACTGTAGTTGCTCCAATTCTGTCTTAAAAACATAATTTTCCATATAAAAAAAATACAAAGCTGATCCCCCCAATCCAATGATGGCATCCAGGAAAACAAGGGCTGAGGCCACAGATTGGTGGTATTGTGGCGCCCTCTACAGGTGAAGCAGTGAGCTGCTCACAGACTTCCAGACATCTGAAGAAAATTCAAGAAACTCTACAAGAATTATCTTTATATTGTTCTGTCCATCATTCATGTGCCCACACCTATGCAGAAAGGGAACCCAACATGCTGGGCTCTGTAGTTCCCCTCCTAAGACCCCATTTTTATTGTGGCCACCACACCCATGCTGGGCTTTGTAGTTCCCCGCTAAAAGGCCCCCCTCTTTAGTGCCCACACCTATGCGGGGTCTGTAGTTCCCTGCTAAAGGGCTCATTTTTGGCCCACACCCATGCTGGGCTCTGTATTTTCCCCGCTGAAGACTCTTTATTGCCCAAAACCCATGCGGGGTTTCTGTAGTTCCCGCTGAAGGCCCCCCCCCATCCCAAATTTTTGGCCCACCCCCATGCTGGGCTCTGTAGTTCCCCGCTGAAGACTCTCATGTGCCCACACCCATGCGGGGCTCTGTAGTTCCCCGCTGAAGATACTCCTCAATGTGGTCGCCCCAACCACCCCCACCATCCCTGGGCTCTGTAGTTCCCGCTGAAGCCCCTCATCTGCCCACACCATTTTATTTCTGGGCCCCCCCCTCTGGATTGTAGTTCCCCGCAGAAGACTCATGTGCCCACACCCATGCTGGGCTCTGTAGTTCCCCGCTGAAGACTCCTCATGTGCCCACACCCATGCTGGGCTCTGTAGTTCACCGCTGAAGACTCCTCATGTGCCCACACCCATGCTGGGCTCTGTAGTTCCCCGCTGAAGACTCATCATGTGCCCACACCCATGCTGGGCTCTGTAGTTCCCGCTGAAGCCCCTCATTGCCCAAAACCCATGCGGGCTCTGTAGTTCCCCGCTGAAGACTCATGTGCCCACACCCATGCTGGGCTCGGGTAAGTTTCACCCCGCGGGGAGACCCTGACTCAATTATCTGCCCACCCACCCCAAGACCGAAAGCCCTTCCCCCTGGTTCCCCCCTCGGGGTATTTCCCCCCCGCTGAAGACTCCATTAAATCTTGCCCCAAACTAAGACACCCTTGCTGGGCTCATTATGTGTCCACACCCATGCTGGGCTCTGTAGTTCGCCGCTGAAGACTCCGATGTCCTGCCATCAGCGCGATGTTGCTATGTTACACGATTCCTATTAATCAATTGGAGACTCAAATGTTCTTCCAAACATCCGGAATAAATAAAGGGAGCATTAATCATCCCCGATTCCTCTCCAGGGGCCAAAAAATGTATTTTTGTTTATTTCTAAGTGAAATGTTCCCTCTTTCTTTGCTCGGTGCCAATCAATGGCCCAAAGCGGATCAACAAGGAGAACCTCAGATGTGGTGGCTTCTGGAATGTGGTAGATAAAGCCCCAGCAGCAGCAGCGAGGGGCGCGCGCCTGTTTATCTCCCAGTGTTTTCTGCTATATTAATCCCATTAAACCAAACAAACCTGTCCAAGTCCCCGCATTGTGCAATCAGAGCAGATCTCCGGCCAAGGGACGGCACAAAAATGCAGCTTGGGCTCTTTCCACTGTAAGTTATATGGGTCATTACTAGAAGGAGACAGTGCAGAAGAAAGCTGGAGCTCTGGCCCCATCTAGTGAGCGGGCGGCAGTACTGCAAGGTCCCACAAAGGAGAACCTCTTCCTTCTCTCAGAGGTTTCAGAGCAGGGATAGGAAACCTTCTTTTTCTGCCAATACAATTATTATCCTGAAAGTTAACCTGCTGTACTTGGTCAAACATTTCATGAGCTTGTACCTAATGTGATGGCTGGAACTGTTCAGCGCATGCGCAGAAGGACGAGTGCATCAGCTGCAAGTCTTGTCCATGCTGAACCCCCGGTACAAGACATTGGGGGAGAAAGGGCATGGATTCCAGTTGTAACTGAAATGTTGGATGTCCAAGCTCCCCCCCCACACAGAGATTAGTATTATTATTTTACATACAATGTCACTCTATTCCTCCCCCGATGTGCAGAAGCATAGTAGGGTAGAAACGACATGGACTCGAGGTGACCATCAGTTTAGATGCAAAGTGCCTGAATCTCTGTTGCCACCCATGCTTTGAGACCAATGGGCTGGATACCCCAGAGTCAGTAAACAAGTGGCAGGAGCTTGAGAGACTGGTGGGCCATGAGAATCAACTCCACTGGTGGCCCCAAGAATCACCTCCACTGGTGGGCCCATGAAATCCCACTCTCACTGGTGGGCCCAAGAATCACTTTCCCCTGGTGGCCCCAAGAAATATTCAAAACTCTACTGGGGGGCCCCAAGAATCTTTTTCATGGGGGCCCCCCAAAATCCTCCACTAGGGGGGACCCAAGAATCAACCCAGGGGGGCCCCCCAAAAATCACTCCACTGGTGGGGCCCAAGAATATCCCACCCCTTCCACTGGTGGGCCCCAAGAATATCTCCACTGGTGGCCCAAGAATCATCTCCACTGGTGGCCCCAAGAACATTCCATTCCCCCACTTGGGCCCCAAGAAACATCTCCACTGGTGGGCCCCAAGAATCACCTCCACTGGTGGAAGCAAACCATGGGCAAGAAATCCCACTGGTGGCTCCAGGGAAACACCCCCACTGGTGGCCCCAAGAATCATTTCCACGGTGGTCCCCAAGAATCATCTCCACTGGTGGAGCCCCACTGCCCCAAAATCATTCCACTGGTGGGCCCCAAAAATCACTCCACTGGTGGCCCAAGAATCACTCCACTGGTGGGCCCGAAAAATCATCTCCGGGCTGGTGGGCCCAAAAATCAACTCCACTGGTTGGGGCCCCAAGAAAATCATCTCCACTGGTGGCCCAAGAATCAACTCCACTGGTGGGGCCCCCAAAAATATCTCCCTGGTGGCCCCAAGAATCAAATCCACTGGTGGGCCCCCAAAAATCATCACTTGGGCCCCAAGAATCAACTCCACTGGTGGGCCCCCCAAAAATCATCTCCACTGGTGGGCCCAAAAATCCTTCTCCCTGGGTCCCCAAGAATCAACTCCACTGGTGGGCCCCAAGAATCACTCCACTGGTGGGCCCCAAGAATCATCTCCCTGGTGGGGCCCAAGAATCACTCCATGGTGGGCCCCCCACGGGGCCCCCAAAAATCAACTCTACTGGTGGGGAACCCCCCCCAAGAATCAATACTGGGGCAATCCACTGGTGGCCCCAAGAATCATCTCCACTGGTGGCCCTCAATCCACTCCACTGGTGGGGCCCAAGTATCAACTCCACTGGTGGGCCCCCAAAAATCATCTCCACTTGTGGGCCCCAAGAATCATCTCCACTGGTGGCCCCAAGAATTTTTTACCCCGAACTGGTGGGCCCCAAGAATCACTCCACTGGTGGGCCCAAGAATCATCTCCACTGGTGGGCCCAAGAATCTTTCCACTGGTGGGGCCCCCAAAAATCAACTCCACTGGTGGGCCCAAAAATTAACTCCACTGGTGGTCCCCAAGAATCATCCCCTCCAATGGTGGCCCCAAAATAACTCCATGGTGGCCCCCAAGAGTCATCTCCAATGGTGAGCCCCAATAAACAACTCCACTGGTGGGAACCCCCAAGAATCAACTCCACTGGTGGGCCCCCAAAAATCATCTCCACTGGGGGCCCCAAGAATCCCTCCACTGGTGGGCCCAAGGGAAACATCCCCCTTTACCCAAAAAATTGGTGGCCCCAAGAATCACCTCCACTGGTGGCCCCAGGAATAATCTCCATTGTTGGACCCAGGAATCATCTCCAGCCCGACACTTATAGATGTACAAATTTGGAGTTAGGGCTCTGGGGTTCAGCCAGGGGTTTCAAACTGCGGCCCTCCAGCTGTTGGGAAACTACAACTCCCATGCATTTATTAATCAAAGTGGGCATGATGGGAGTTGTAGTTTCCCAACAGCTGGAGGGCTGCAGTTTGAGACCCCTTAGGCCATAGTACAATAATTTGTTACCTTGTAACCAGGATAAATATCAGATGATACTTTATGTCAGCGGAGTTCCCCTATAGTCCTACAATTTCCTAATAATCACAGTGCACCTCCGCTATTTTCCATACGTCGTGGGTGGTACAAGGTCGCGGCGCCGCATTTACATTCTCATATCTATGTATTTCCAGTCTGCATAGAGCAAGGAGACATCAGGCAAAGATTCCTCAAATATTTCATACAGAAAAACACATGGCTTAAACAACATGTTTGTCCAACACATACAGGTCGTGAAGTCCCTGGTACAAAGAGCTGACAATCTAATCTCAGAGTGCAGTGAGATACGGCGAATTCAAGGTCACCGCTGCCTCTAGAGTGAATGTTGTGCCCCCGACCTGACCGCAGGCGACAAGGTTATCCCGGGTGCTGCTGTCTTCATGATAAGACTTTCCACCGCCAACCTCTGCGCCGCGTGGGCTAGCAATCTAATGACCTCAGCTCAGGAGGAAAGTGCGGAGCACTAACCCGGGATAGCAGATGCAGACCCTGTGCCCCTTTCCCAGAGGGTACAGAAATCTGAGGCAGAATATGAGGGTCTAATGTCTGAGAGAAGGGAATGTTCCCCAAATAAATCCGCCATACAGTGCCAAACATAATACAAAACTAAGCCTACATATAATGGTACCTAATGTCAGCCATATACAGTGCACATATAGCAATGTGATGTATATAAACCACCACCTGTATAGCTGCATATAGTGCAAATAATAGTGCAGAATATCACACTGGCATACAATGTATACATAACAGTGTGTTATATGGAAACCATCACCTATACATCACCATATAGCGCCATATAACAGTACCATACTCCACAGAAAAATATAACACCGGCGTACATAGTTACAGTATCTCACAAAAGTCAGGACACCCCTCACTATATACAGTATCTCCCAGAAGTCAGGACACCCCTCACATTATATACAGCATCTCCCAGAAGTCAGGACACCCCTCACATTATATACAGCATCTCCCAGAAGTCAGGACACCCCTCACATTATATACAGCCTCTCCCAGAAGTCAGTACACCCCTCACATTATATACAGTCTCACCCAGAAGTCAGGACACCCCTCACATTATATACAGCATCTCCCAGAAGTCAGGACACCCCTCACATTATATACAGCATCTCCCAGAAGTCAGGACACCCCTCACATTATATACAGCATCTCCCAGAAGTCAGGACACCCCTCACATTATATATAGCATCTCCCAGAAGTCAGTACACCCCTCACATTATATACAGCATCTCCCAGAAGTCAGGACACCCCTCACATTATATACAGCATCTCCCAGAAGTCAGTACACCCCTCACATTATATACAGCATCTCCCAGAAGTCAGGACACCCCTCACATTATATACAGCATCTCCCAGAAGTCAGGACACCCCTCACATTAAAAATTTTTCAAATCTCCCAAACTGAGGATCTGACCCTGACAAATTTTGTAGTCAGTCCCGCAGTGTCAGGGGACCAAATCCTCACATGTTATACCGCTGGGACAAAAGTCAGGACACCCCTCACAAAGTAGAGAATCTCCCAAAGGAAAAAATCAGGACGCCCATCAACAAAATATACACGCCTAGTGGCAAGAAAAGTCAGGACACCCCATCAACATATAGTCAGATCTCCCTAAGTGTCAGAAAAGTCCACATTAATCGCAACCAAGTGAAGGACACCCCCCAATCGACATTACTAAGTACCAGAATCAGGACACCCCACATTGAACAAAGTGCACTCCCAGAAGTCAGGACACCCCTACACATATATACTGAGCATCCTTCACAAAAAGTCAGGACACCCCACATGTAACAAAGCATCCCTCCCAGAAGTCCCAAAGTACATCCCTCAGCCCCTGAAATTCTCTCCCCAGTCCAGGACATCACTGAGCTGTGTGTAGAGACTTGCGCTCCCCCACTTTGTTTAGCAGGACCACATGCTCCCTTTTGGGTTAGGTCTTCGGGGAAGTAGGACAGCCACTTTCACCCATTTTATACAGGGATTTGTCCCAGAGTTTAGGGAATCTCACATTTATACTGCTCCTCCCAGAAGGGAGGGGTCACCCCTCAGGATGTCACAGGCATCTCAGAATCAGTTCCCTCATATATACAGCTCCCCAGAAGTCAGGAAAAACACCCCTGCATCTGTAAACAGCACCTTTTCCCCGAATCCCGTGCTACACCCCTACCATCTATATAAGCATCCCTTTTTACAGAGCCCGACGGCATAACCCATTCCATAGTTACTTGCTTCCAAAAAATGTTAGCGGCCCCTTCATCATTTTATAAAGCATTCCCGTTCTGGGACACACCTCAGTTGATCATGTGCTAGCCTCTGCAGAGTCAGTACACCCCTCACATTACATGACAGTCTCCTCTGGAAGACACTGAACAACCCCTCACTTTTTAGGATTGAATCGTGAACCCTCTCTTTTGTACGTCATTTAACCTCTGAAGTCTTGGACCCCGTCTGCAGCTCATGACAGCATGCCCCTGCAGTCAATGTCAGTTGCCCCCTCGCTGATATTCAGGGTGTTCCCCCAGAAGTCAGGGGGGACACCCCTTCACCCTTCATGTTGGCCCCCCTGAAGTCAGTCACCCCCTTGAAACGCATCTCCAAGGGGTCAGCCTCCCTCACATTATGATCAGGGGATTCCCCGCTGCAGCTCACATTTATAGCCTCCCAGTAAGGTCAGGGGGCCCCCGCTCATTATTACAGGGTGTTCCCCCCCCGAAGGGCAGGACACCCCTCCAGCTTATATCAGGGCATGGCGCAGAAGTCAGGTCATGTGTTCCCGCACTTGCACAGTGTCTGGGTTCCCACCCCTGCAAGCTCATGCAGCAATGTCGGGCGCTCTCCTCAGTTCAGGTATGGCCTGAGGCATGACTCAGCTTCTTTGGGCGCCGGTGCCTGTTCGTGTTTGGTCCTGTCTTGTAACCACTGTAGGGTCTTGGCCCCGCGCTGCAGCTCAGTGTCAGGGTGTTGGCCCCCGCGCTGCAGCTCAGTGTCAGGGTGTCGGCCCCCGCGCTGCAGCTCAGTGTCAGGGTGTTGGCCCGCCCGCTCAGTGTCAGGGTGATGGACGCCGGGCTGCCGCTCAGGGTCAGGGTGTTGCCCTCTGCAGCTCAGTGTCAGGGTCTTGGCCCCGCGCTGCAGCTCAGTGTCAGGTCTTGGCCCCCGCGCTGCAGCTCAGCTCTGGTCGTAGGGTGTTGGCCCCCGCGCTGCACCTCAGTGTCTGGTTTTTGGTCGGGGGCTGCAGCTCAGTGTCAGGGTGTTGGCCCCCGCGCTGCAGCTCAGTGTCAGGGTGTTGGCTCTGCAGCTCAGTGTCAGGGTGTTGGCTCTGCAGCTCAGTGTCAGGGTGTTGGCTCTGCAGCTCAGTGTCAGGGTGTTGGCCCTGCAGCTCAGTGTCAGGGTGTTGGCCCCCCTCTGCAGCTCAGTGTTCAGGGTGTTGGGCCCCACCGGGGGGGCTGCAGCTCAGTGTCAGTGGTGTGCCCTGGGGCCCCCGCGCTGCAGCTCAGTTTCAGGGTGCTTGGCCCCCGCGCTGCAGCTCAGTGTCAGGGTGTTGGCCCTGCAGCTCAGTGTCAGGGTGTTGGCCCCCGCGCTGCAGCTCAGTGTCAGGGTGTTGTGCTCACTCGCAGGCTGTAGCTCATCAGTGTCAGGGTGTTGGTCCCCGCGCTGCAGCTCAGTGTCAGGGTGTTGGCCCCCGCGCTGCAGCTCAGTGTCAGGGTGTTGGCGCTGCAGCTCAGTGTCAGGGTGTTGGCCCCCGCGCTGCAGCTCAGTGTCAGGGTGTTGGCGCTGCAGCTCAGTGTCAGGGTGTTGGTCCCCGCGCTGCAGCTCAGTGTCAGGGTGTTGGCCCCCGCGCTGCAGCTCAGTGTCAGGGTGTTGGCCCCCGCGCTGCAGCTCAGTGTCAGGTTGTCGGCCCCCGCGCTGCAGCTCAGTGTCTGTGTGTTGGCGCTGCAGCTCAGTGTCAGGGTGTTGGCCCCTGCGCTGCAGCTCAGTGTCAGGGTGTTGGCCCCCGGCCGCAGCTCAGTGTCAGGGTGTGGCCCCCGCGCTGCAGCTCAGTGTCAGGGTGTTGGCGCGCTGCAGCTCTGTGTGTGGGGTGGGCCCCCCGCTGCAGCTCCGGGTCAGGGTGTTGGCCCCCTCCGCGGCTCAGTGTCAGGGTGTGGGCCCCCTCTGCAGCTCAGTGTCAGGGTGCTGGCCCCCGCGCTGCAGCTCAGTGTCAGGGTGTTGGCCCCCGCGCTGCAGCTCAGTGTCAGGGTGTCGGCCCCCTCTGCAGCTCAGTGTCAGGGTGTTGGCCCCCGCGCTGCAGCTCAGTGTCAGGGTGTTGGCCCCCGTGCTGCAGCTCAGTGTCAGGGTGTTGGCCCCCGCGCTGCAGCTCAGTGTCAGGGTGTTGGCCACCGCGCTGCAGCTCAGTGTCAGGGTGTTGGCCCCCGCGCTGCAGCTCAGTGTCAGGGTGTTGGCCCCTGGCTGCAGCTCAGTGTCAGGGTGTTGGCCCCCGGCTGCAGCTCATTGTCAGGGTGTTGGCCCCCGCTCTGCAGCTCAGTGTCAGGGGGTCGGCGCTGCAGCTCAGTGTCAGGGTGCTGGCCCCGCGCTGCAGCTCAGTGTCAGGTGCTTTGGCCCCGTGCTGCAGCTCAGTGTCGGGTGTTGGCCCCCGCGCTGCAGCTCAGTGTCAGGGTGTTGGCCCCCGCTCTGCAGCTCAGTGTCAGGGTGTTGGGCGCTGCAGCTCAGTGTCAGGGTCTTGGCCCCCGCGCTGCAGTCTTCAGTGTGCACTGGGTGTTGGGCCCCCGCGCTGCAGCTCAGTGTCAGGGTGTTGGCCCCCGCGCTGCAGCTCAGTGTAAGGGGGTTGGCACTGCAGCTCAGTGTCAGGGTGTTGGCCCCCGAGCTGCAGCTCAGTGTCAGGGTGTTGGCCCGCGCTCTTCAGCTGAGTGTCAGGGTGTTGGCCCCCGCTCTGCAGCTCAGTGTCAGGGGGTTGGCATCTTTTTGTAGAGCAACAATTCTTTTTTTCAGATCCTCAGACAGATCTTTGCCATGAGGAGCCAGGTTGAACCTCCAGTCACCAGTATGAGAGAGGGTGAGAGCGATAACACCAAATTTCCCCTGTGATACAAGCCGGGCACTGACTACTTTACATTGTATCAAAGTGTGTATTCAGTTTGTCCCATAAAAAAGATATAATAAAAATATTCACGAAATGTGGGGGGGTTTTTTTGTCTTACTTTTGTGAGATTCTGTACATAGTTATGTAGTTTGTAAGGCCGAAGAAAGACAGACGTCCATCAAGTTCAGCCTATTGTGCTACTACCCTGTAGTTAAATATAACAGGGGAAATACGTCAACACATATCGTGACTTTTGGGAAACCCCATTGCTATATATACCATTTTGAAAAGAAATGCTATACCCATATAAAATATAAACGGCATACGTGCCACTAAAACAGTGTGGGAAACCCAAAACAATTTCCTACGGGGATGGGGATTCCTATTAATAATCCCTAAAAGGGCATAAAAAAGCCCCACAAGTCCCAAATGAAATACTCCCACATAACGGGCCACAAAGATAAACATGCACTCCCTTTATAGTACAACAAAAAATCCCATTCGTCCATTAGAAAACACGCTATTATAGTGCTGCCATATAGTGGTCAAACATGATAAAATACAAGACTCATCCAGTGGCGTCTTTTTGATGTTTCCCTTGTTCATACTAAAAATTTTTTAACCTCTCCTGTTGCCATAAGTGACATAATTATCATAAAGTTCATAAAACAGTGGCAACAACCATAGCCCCATAATGCGCATATTGCCCCAAAATAGCCCCGGTAAAGTCAAGGATACTTCAGGGACCATAAAAAGGTCATGCAAGGGAAAACCTTTAAGAGTTCACAAAAGGAGCACCAATGCAAAACCCATCCCCCAAGTGTATCCCATATTTATTACAAAACGGGGGCCAACAGTCCACCAAAATTCTGTACAGTGACCTATAGTGTTATCCAACAAATAGGGTCATACGATAGCTCCTCCAGAGCTTTAATAATACCCCCCATCGTGTGCAACAAGGCGGAATGCAGATTGTTCACTGCTGTCCACCAAAACTTTATAGTGATAAAGAGAAATTATGCAGTTTTAGGGTTTTCGCCTCCCCCCGCCATAGGCTCCTCCCCACCCATTCAAAAATTGAAAATGTGGTGGGCCTTTAATTTAAAATACTGTGGTTCTTTGTATTTTGGATCGGGGGTGTGGAGGAAAAGGGCAGAGTAATGGAGAATAATTTGGAAAGGCCATGTGTAAATTTTGCATCACAACACTCTCCTGTGCTGAGGATTTGTTACATTGTGTCAGTGAAGGTAACACGTATCAGTCTGAAGTCTAAGGGCGCGTCCCCACGGCAGATTTTTTTTAGGGGTTTTGGTTTTGAAGCTCTGTAAACCCGGGTGTCAAACTTTTCAGGACCTCTTGGGAAAAAGTCAGCGGTCCCCCCGTCCCCACTGCACGGGTTTCCCCCCGCGGTTTTTTTAGAGCGCCAGTGGGCCGAAAAAAAAAACCCAAATGTTTTATTCTTCCGCCCCGGTTTTCGGCGGAACTGAAAATGTGGTGAAAAGGGGGAGGGTTTTTTCTCTGCAAACTGGAAAAGATTTGCCATTGCCGTGTCGGCCCTAAGGGGTTTCCACCTTTTTTTTTTCTTTTTTTTAGCTTTTTTGTGCGTTGTTTTTGCAGAAATGCACAGTAATTAATGCTGTGCATTTCTGAAAGAAAATAAATAATCAATAATCGCACCAAAAACGCACCGTGTGAAAGCACCCTAAGGCCATGTCCCCACGGCACGATTTTTCAGCGGTTCCGGTTTTGAAAAACGGCTGCAAACGGCTGACAAGCTTTTTCACGGACCCTTAAAGAAAAATCTTTCAGCGGGGCCCCCGGCACGGTTTTCCGCCCAGCGGTTTGCGGACGGAAAATGAAAATGTTATGTGAAGGGGGGGCCCCCGAGGGGAAAAGCCGCCCCCCCCGGGGGCCCTGTGCACGGCCCCAAAACAGGACAAATACCGGTCAGATAAACCAACCAGTTTTTGTCCTGTGCAGTGTCTACGGCCCCTAAGAGTATCATCTAGACTGGATACAACTGTAACAAACCTACAGATGTGAGAAGTGTTGGGGTGAAAATTTAAATTTTTTTTGCTTTCATTACTTTC